>LOND01003213.1:11848-39088 GCA_014220965.1 Paragonimus kellicotti | reverse complement strand
TGTATAAGAGACAGATCATGCGTTGGTACGTTGTCGTTTTGTTCTTACTTTTTCTGGGCAACGACCTCTCCGGCAGCAACGGTTAGCTGTTGAGAAACTGGCTTTACCATCGGTTAGACATAATTACCAAACCAGCTTAGAAAGCTGCCTTAGTGGTACTCACTCCGAAGACCCTAGTAGCTGCTGGACTCAAATCTCACAGGCCATTCAGAAAGCAGGTAGTGTAGCTTGCGGCACAGGGGTACCTGGGGTAAGCAAACATTGGATTTCAGAGAAATCCCTGGAGTTGTTGGAAGCCAGACGGAGGGTTCCTCCTGGTAGTTCACACAAGTCTAGAAGAGATATCCGTAGGAAACTGAAACGTAGTCTAAAGGCTGATCGTGAGGCTTGGTTAGTGGAAAAAGTTGAGGAAATGGAAACCGCATTTGCCTCAGGGAACATCGGTAAACTGTTTAAGCTGATCCGCGCCACCGGTCCCAGGCGACCGTCGGTCAGTGAAGCTATCAGCGAGGTAGATGGTACACTAGTCTGTAATAAGTCCAGAAGGTTAGAGCGTTGGGCGGAACACTTTGAGGGTCAATTTAGTTGGCCTGCTGCTTCTATTGCGTTGCCGCCACAAACTTGTGATGTAGCACCCTGGTCGGTAGATTTGGAACCACCCACTGAGACTGAGGTTCGCAATTGCCTTTCGGCTCTCAATCGTAATAGGGCTGCTGGCCCAGATGATCTCGTGCCGGCACTTTTCAAAGAAGGTGGAGAGGCGTTAGTAGAGGCATTGACTCAGTTGTTTCAACTTGTGTGGACGACGGAGACCATCCCTCCGTGCTGGGGTCACTCGATAATAGTTCCCATATTTAAGAAAGGAGCCCGGGGCTCTTGCGAAAACCATAGAGGGATTAGTTTGACCCCAGTCATTTCAAGGGTTCTAGCATCATTATACTTCGTCGACTCACTGCAGTTCGGGAAGTAAACATTAGGGAAGAACAGGCAGGGTTTCGCCCTGGGCGGGGTTGTATAGATCACATTTTTACCCTTCGTCAAATTCTGGAGCAGCGTCATGTGTACCGCCGGCCAACAATCGCCGTATTCCTCGACTATAAAGGTGCGTTTGATTCGGTGGACCGATCTACACTTTAGAGTCGCTTAGACGTAGGGGTGTACCGACTAAGTATGTGAACATACTGTCGGCGCTTTATTCCCATACTTCAGCTCAGGTTAGGGTTTACGGTGAACTGTCTGACAGTTTCAGCACCAGGAGCGGCGTACGTCAAGGCTGTCCCCTTTCGCCATTTTTGTTCAATTTCGTCATAGACGAAATAATGGAGGACTGTCTGCGGCACTCAAATGATGCCGGCGTGGACCTCCTACCTGGTGAAAGACTGACTGATCTTGATTATGCTGACGATAAGGTATTGCTGTTTGACAACTTTCAAGCGGCACAAACAACACTGGACGCTATTTCGCGTTCTGCTAAGTACTTCGGAATGCGCTTTGCAGCCTCAAAATGCAAAGTGCTTCTGCAAGATTGTTGTGATCACGTAGATTTAATGTTAGATAATGAAGTCATGGAGATTGTTGACCGGTTTGTATACCTGGGAAGCTGCATCAGCGGTGGCGTCGGAGGTGTAGGGAATGAAATAGAAGCGCGTATTTCCAAGGCTAGGGCGGTGTTCGCTAATCTAAGACACCTATGGCGACAGAGAGGTATTTCCCTAAAGCTTAAGGGTCGTGTATATCAAACAACAGTGAGGGCTGTATTACTTTACGGCAGCGAAACCTGGCCACTCAGGGTAGAGGACGTGAACCGTCTCCAGGTATTTGACCACCGATGTCTGCGTTCAATCGCTCGTATCGGGTGGCACCAGCGAGTAAGCAACGAGGAGGTTAGGAAGCGGGTGTTTGGCACTGATTGTCAAACGAGTTCTCTTGTTCAGTCGCTACATTTGCACAGACTTAGATGGTTAGGTCATGTACTAAGGATGCCAGCTAGTCGTTTGCCACACCGAGCACTGTTTGCGGACGCTGCGGCCGACTGGCGCAAGGTGCGAGGTGATGACCTGGCGTAGACAAATGAAATCGTTCACGAAGGGGTTGGTCACTGTAGGTCGGGTTCGTCTCCCGGGCTGGGGCCCTCGCGACTCACAGAGTCGGTGGCTTGAGACGTTAGGTGAGATGGCGGCTAATCGAGCTCAGTGGCGTGAATGCTGTCGTTGTTTGGCCGAGTTGTCTGTGAAGTGAGTGCACTTAATGATGCGGGGCAGTGAAAGCCGTAAGGAAGCTGTCTTGCTGATGACGCCTTACTTTCACTTACAGCTCGGTTGTTTGTTTGCAAGGTGTAGGCGCCTTGATGTTGTATGTTTGAATATAGACGTAGCTATTTTTAGTAGTTAGGTCCACTTTCCCTCCCCCCTCTTTTTTTCTTTCTTCCTATATAAGTTTTTTTTTTTTGTTCTTCGTGGTTGTGTGGCAGTCAAGCATCAGTGTGAACCACTGATGTATTGCTGTCTATGATGATGATGATGATGATGATGATGATAGGCAATCCCGATCTACGCGGAACAGGAGCACCAAGGAGACGAGACGCGCGCACCAAAAGTGTATTGCTAAGTAGAATCAATTCAAACAAGTGGTGTTCACTTTGTACAAGAACAAGTGCTGTAGACTATATATAAAAATGAAGCGACACCGTCCAGTTTAGCCCAATAGGTCATCGAGATGCGCAAGCCGTCACACCACGTCAAGGTCCAGTCTCGTTGTGACGGGGGATTGCCTATAGTGAGCTATTCAGCGACTGCATTTCGAACTGATCATTCGAGTTTATACCTTTGTAGTCCCCTACAAATTGGTGAGCCCGTGTATTGACTTTTATTACACGTTTTGCCAAAGTTTTGTTCATTCTGCAGTCTTCCTCCTATAGTTCTCCCCAAAATCTTGGTATCTTTAATCTCGTATTTTCTCTCTCCCATTACTATGCCTTCTGATATTGAACAGGAAACAACTGCCTCGGAGAACACTGTCATGATTAAACTTCCTGAGTTTGGCAGTAGAGACCCTAGATTGTGGTTCGCACAAATTGAAGTTATTTTCGACTTCCGGCGAATCCACTCACAGCGCACCATGTATAATTACGTCGTCTCGAACTTACCTGAGACCGTGGCTGCGGAAGTTGCTGATATAATTTATGAGCGTCCAGCTGATAACCCGTACAATGTCATCAAATCAGCCATTATTAACCGGATGGCAGCTTCTGACGAAGACAACCTTCGCAAGCTCCTTGCTGGCGTCGAAATGGGAGATCGCACTCCTTCACAGTTGCTCCGACACATGACCCAGTTGTCGAACAAGCAGACTGTCAACGAACCAGTGTTGCGCGAGTTGTGGCTTCAGAACCTCCCTCGCGAGCTCCGTCACACATTGGCTGTTTTGGAAAGGACACACCGTTGACCAAACTGGCAGAGTTGGCGGACCAGGTGCATCACAATTACGCTCCTCAGCAAGTAGCTCAACTGCAGGCGTCTTGCAGCCGCGACACCCTCCAACAGGACGTCTCAAACCTGAGAGAGCAGTTCTCACAAATGTCCTTGCAGCTAGCCACTCTAACGAAACTGCTAGCAGACAAACGGTCACCAACACGCTCAAAGTCCCGCCCACGACACTTCGACAGGGGTGTGTGCTATTATCACCGTCGATTTGGTACACGTGCTCGTCGTTGCAACCAGCCCTGTTCCTTTCGGAAGGGTGAAAACCAGACGGGAAACGACCAAGCCAGTCAGTAATGGCGACGGCTGCCACTGGCTCGTACTTATGTCGCCTGTTTTATGTATTCGACCGCTCAACGTCCCTAAATTTCCTAATTGATACGGGCGCTGAGGTTAGTGTTATTCCACCCACTGGTGACAAGCATAACCTCAAACCAGTGTCGTATACCTTACAGGCCGCCAACCGCACGACCATACAGACCTACGGAGAGAAACTACTCACTCTCGACCTTGGTCTCCGTCGACAATTCCACTGGACCTTTACCGTTGCAGACGTACAGCACCCAATTATTGGTGTTGACTTTCTTACCTCCTTTGGACTCGTGGTGGATGTAAGGAGTCGGAAACTGTTGGACAGCACAACAACCTTGTGCGTACACGGAAAGGCCACATCGATTAATTCAATGGGGTTACGTTCGCCTTACCAGACAACAGTTTTGCAACTCTGCTTCGCCAGTTCCCACGCCTTATCAACCCATCAGGCTCACTGGCACCAATAAAACACGTTTTTCACCACATTACCACAAAAGGACCACCTACTGTCGCCCGCCCCCGTCGGTTACCACCAGAGAAGCTCAAAATCGCCAAAGCTGAATTCGAGAACCTTTTGCGACTCGGAATCATTCAGCCGTCCAGTAGCCCTTGGGCTTCACCCTTGCATATGGTACCTAAAACCTCACCTGGCGACTGGCGTCCGTGTGGTGATTATCGCGCTTTAAACAATGCCACCGTCCCTGACAGGTACCCAATTCCTCACATTCACGATTTTTCCATCGGTCTGCACGGTATGACCATTTTCTCAAAGCTTGATTTAGTTCGGGCATATCACCAGATCCCCGTGGCCCCGGAAGACGGCAATCACTACCCCATTTGGACTATACGAATTTGTCCGCATGCCATTTGGGTTGCGAAATGCAGCTCAGACCTTTCAAAGGTTCATGGACCAAGTCCTCCGTGGTCTATATTGACGACATTCTCGTTGCGAGCAAGGACGAACATCAGCACATGTCACATCTCCGTGCAGTTTTCGAACGTTTTGATCAGTATGGCGTAACCCTAAATCCGATGAAGTGCGTCTTTGGAGTAGACTCCATTGAAGATTATCCACCACCACAATCCCAGAGAAGCCTGCGCCGGTTTCTAGGCATTGTAAATTACTACTGCCGTTTTATCCCGCACTGTTCGGAGTTGTTGAAACCCCTTACAGATTTGTTAAAGGATAATCCCAAGCATTTTGTCTTACCGTCTCCGGCTAAGGCTGCATTTCTCGCAGCCAAAGACGCGTTATCACAAGTGACGACCCTGGCACACATGCGTGTAGACGAAGGTTCGGATCTCATTTTACAGACCGATGCATCCCAGTCAGCTGTCGGCGCTGTTCTGCAGCAGATCGTGAATGGTCAAGTCCAGCCCTTATCATTTTTCTCCCGCAAGCTTCAACAAGCTCAAACGCGCTATAGTACCTTCGGTCGCGAGTTGCTGGCTATCTTTCTCGCCACTTTAACGCCAAGCCCGACCGTTATTCTCCAAGGGAAATTCGACAGTTGGACTACATTTCCCAGTTCACAACGGACATACGATATATCGCGGGAGATAAAAACACCGTCGCCGATGCCTTGTCCAGAGTTACTTTAAGTGGTTTACACCGAACTGACACTGTTAATTTGAAGGAATTAGCCCGAGCACAAAACAACGACCCGGAATTGCAGCAGTGTCGCACCTCTTCTTCGCTCAAACTTCGGGAGTTGCCTCTTGCCAACTGCGAAGGCACAATCATATGCGATACCACGACAGTCAGCCCTCGCCCATTTGTGCCAGTAAACTTCAGACGTTCTGTTTTTAACAGTCTTCACTGCATGTCTCATCCCAGCGTTCGTGCCACCGTCAAGCTGATTTCAGATAGATTTGTATGGCCGAACATGCATAGGGACATACAAGAATGGGCGAGAACTTGCCTTCGATTGTCAACGCAGCAAAGTCCACAGACATACCATCACGACTCCCGGCACATTCGCTAACCCCGACGCACGTTTCAGTCATGTCCATGTTGACATAGTCGGCCCGTTACCGTATTCAAAAGGTCATCGGTATATCTTGACGTGCGTTGACCGTTTCACCAGATGGCCAGTGGCAATACCCCTCCCTAACACAAATACTGAAACAGTTGCGCGAGCGTTCATGGACGGATGGATCTCAAACTATGGTGTTCCAACTACTGTAACCACCGATAGAGGCACACAATTCCAATCAACGCTGTTCAGAGACTTCAACCGGTTGCTTGGAGTCGATCATATCAAAACCACTGCATACCATCCGGCAGCAAATGGTCTGGTCGAACGATTTCATCGTCAGCTGAAGGCCGCTCTGAAAGCCCAACTAGACCCCAGCGTTGGACCGATCACTTGCCCTTGTCATGCTTGGACTGTTAAAGAAGACATCGGTTGCACGACCGCAGAATTAGTTTACGGTACGACACTTCGCCTCCCTGGTGAACTGTTTTACAAGTCGAACGCCGGCCAAACTAATTTTGACGCTACCACTTTCGTGCAACAGTTGAAGTTATCCATGTCAAAAATCCGGCCTCAGCCTACCAGGCTAAACACCAAACAAGAACAAAAGCACTCCAATCTGGACTTTTGTGATTTTGTTTTCGTTCGTGTTGATGCCGTTAAAACCCCTCTCCAAAAACCATACTCCGGACCATTTCGTGTGATTAAACGGTTCCCTAAGTTTTCGTGATCGATCGCAACGGATCCCACGATACAGTGAGCATTGACAGACTTAAAGTTGCTCACGTCGAACCTCACTTAGATCCTCCCATCGCTCCTGAAGTCGATCCTACTCCTGGTGACTCGCAGTCTACCCAGCCCATGTGTAACGAACAGCCCGTACCTCCTCAGTCCAACCCGAAACCCCTGTTGATCTTCCCCGCACTCGCTCAGGCCGAACCGTCAGATGGCCAAAAGTTTTCAAAGAGTATTGTGCTTAACATTTCCTCATTTTATCGAGCGTTTCCATCCTTCTAACGCTCTAGGGGGGAGTTCTATAGGGTATTGTACATATTTTCATATTTCCTTATTTTTATATATAGTCTACAGCACTTGTTCTTGTACAAAGTGAACACACTTGTTTGAATTGATTCTACTTAGCAATACACTTTTGGTGCGCGCGTCTCGTCTCCTTGGTGCTCCTGTTCCGCGTAGATCGGGATTGCCTATAGTGAGCTATTCAGCGACTGCATTTCGAACTGATCATTCGAGTTTATACCTTTGTAGTCCCCCTACACGTCGAACTACAGGTTCCGCTTGTGCCGTTATCGTTACGGTTCACGAGAAGTGACCAAAGGCCAGGCTGGAAGCAAGTCGACAGACAGCCGCGCGACGAAAACGGGGAGGGTGTCCAACGGAGCAACCTAACCAAGGGAGGACAGAACAGACCAATTCACATGGTCTACTGGATAACTGTGTGACCACATGCCTTTGACCGAGGGCCGACTACGTTACTGGCGAGACCTCAAGACTAGATCCTATGTGCGGATGACGTTGTCGATTGGGAGGCCACGTAATGACAGTCCAAGGGGAGGCTGCTCGGTTGGCCTTTATATGAAGAACGAACGTTTAATAGTTTTGAGTTGAGGGTTCAATACAAACTTTCTTATGCTAGAAACGCCAGTTGTGCGATTTAGCCGCTTAGAGAGCTCTGTACACCGTGTAGCTAAAAGTCGTCCACCAAAGCACGATCTTTATTGTCCAATCCGCTGGTTTCCATACCAGTCCCGTGCTCACGTTTATGAACCGTAATCCCGGTCCACAACACACCGGCGGTTTCCACTCACACATCGGGTACACTTCTGCCCAGTTTCTGTGTGTGGCTGGTGTCCTTTGTCGGGGGTTTTCCGCCTGCCACTCCTCGTCCGTTGGTCCGATCTTGTTGAGCGATAGCTCGTCCGATCGCTCCGTGTTGTCCGCAATCTATCCACTGCCGCGTTGAGGTATTCCAATGAGTGTTGAAATACTCGCACTCCCGACTTGGTCATCCATCACAATCGGACCAGTAAACTAATGACATAGTCGGAGAAAACTGCGACAAATGGCGATTTTTAGGCCCCACCATACCATATAGACCAGACAATTCGGAGATTACAAACGGCGACCATTACGTTATATGCCCATTATCTCTCTGACTGATGGATCGAGTCTATTTAGGTATTGTAAACAGGTCTAACCGACCTCTTTCCAAAATACTTTATACAGATAATTGCCATAACAGTGGACATGGGAAACTACATTGTTAGTTCCTTAGCGCTAGCATTCGAAATTAGTATGGGGCTTGGCAGGGACAATTTGAACGTCACAGTCGACAGCGGCTTCCGCATTATGACGGACATTACAGACGGCTCCTCTGGAAATGCACGGATTTCAGCCATGAGGCTTCATAGCAAAGTATACTGTTATTGGTGTACCATTGTTAATGTGCCATTCTCCGTCTGATTTCGTTTAGCAATTGAGACAGTGAAGTAAACGAAAAATCAATCGATGAAAAATTTCATCCGTACATGGGAAAAGAAAAAATTACGTCCGTGTTGATGTTAACGCAAGGATGAGGACTGTACTTTAAAAGGTTCCTTTGGTCTGTACGATTACCGTGCGGGACCCTATTACGTATACGTCACTAGGGAGGAATCATTTACCCCAAAGAAGTTGGCATATAACTTTTCTCGACAGGTCACTGATGGCAAAGTCTAACCTTTACTTCTGAATCTACATAGGAAGTTGTGTTGTAAATGAACGACAAACGTTGTAGTGGAGGCGTTGAAATGTATCAAGTTATACAGAAAAGTAAGGTTCAGCCTTAGCTTTTGTAACCAGAGCAGATCGATACCTAGTTCTTGATAGCGGTTTCTAAAGCTAAAGGAGAAAGAATATCCTAATAAACCCTAGGTGAATGAACGTTGAAGATTTTCCAGCACGAGCCTGTCAGACTGTAGACGAAGTTACTATACTCAAGCTGTGGTCGAACGCACATTTTGTAAACAATCAGGAATGCAGTCGGTAGATTAAATACCTCTCTAATACAGCCTACTTTTCTTTCGATTTTGGTTACCTGAAAACACTTATTAAGAGGAACTGAAAGAGTTTGAGTAATGTATCCTCAGATCTGGAACGGAAATGGCAGTTTACATTATGGCCGTCTAGGGAGACAGAACCATCGGGTATTTGGCAACCACATGCGACAAAGTTCAGTTTGTTCGTTGAGAATGTCATCACCACTGTTTTACACAACTCCAATTGATCCATCTTGAGTATTAAGTTAACTTGGGGCGAAATTACTGTGTGAAATGCGTGGACGATTTTGATATCTGATGAGTAGTCGGGGATTTGGTTAATTTCAAGTTGAACATCACCCACAATTTGATCGCAGCTTTCGCATTCAGATAGACTTTCCATCCAATTTCTTGTCGAAAAGAAGCCCGATATTTGAGTATCGCTCTTATTAGAACTAGTCAGCAGTGCATTCTTGCACGGTCGAGACTAGAACTCCAGCCAAGTTTTCATGACGCAACCGTGGCGATCATTGTGTTACTGAACTCACACTAAGTACGACTGTGTCTAATATCGAGATGACCAAGAGGCGCTTACGAAGCACACAATCAAGTCTTTTGCACATCTAAATGTATACTAATAACTGCATTGCCTGCATCGGCGGTGATTTGAGAATTCCAACCGGTGTATCACGCATGTGCGCTTGATGGGGAAACCGTGCAGGGAAAAGTAAGAGCCGTTACGTGCGTTTTTTTATTCTTCCAAACATTCTTGGGTAGACTGGCGTGTGGTTGATGGGGCGGTAATTACTGACATTTTACCGTGAATCATTCTTGTAGCGAGGCATTGTAATTGACTTTTTCCACTGCGGAATGAAGGTATTGGGTGAAAAAGACAGCGTGGACAAATCAAACAAAAAACCTACACTGCTGTTTCCTTTCTTGGCGGACACTGGTGTGGGATATCGTCAGGGCCACAGTGAATTGATGACTTAATGATAGCTTACTGCGAGCAAATGTTTCCGCAATTAGCCAGAACAGGGCTCAGGATTACGCATTTTTGATAGCGTATTAGTAGGCAATGTGGTGCCTCCCATGTAAGACGAAGCAACAAAGTATGAGATGAACATCGCACAATTTTCAAAAGGATAATCAATAACTCTGATGTGTCCTTCATCGAATTTTTGCGCCAAATGTATTAATCCCGTGCTCGGTTGCTCCTGAGCGCAGACGTTTGTCCGTTTATAGGATGCAGCTGTTTTATGTGCTGTATCTTTCAGCGCATTGACAAGTTGCATAACCAGTTTACACACTTGGGGGTTCAAAACATACCGTGAAAGTACGATGTGTCCATCCAACTGCAATATTTAATACCCGTTGCCAGAATGTTTCGACTCTTGAATTTCAAAAGCACCGCTCGTGAAGACGGTTTCACGAAGAGAGTTCTTGATGGCCTGGTTGTGGAACTTTTCGACAGAATTGGCTCTTGAACAGCCCGTATCAAATCTGTATAAAGGATTCACCTACTGAAATTTCACAATATTTCTCTCTGACTCACTACTATAATTGTACAACGCTGATTGCACTTTACTTCTCTGAAATTCGTTCCGGCATTATCAACGCAGTAGTCGTGAACATATTCGCCGCCTAACTCAAAACTAGTGGATTTGGCGCGATGGCTGGATATTGCAAACTAATACGCCATTCCTCTTTCAATTAACAGAAGTGTAACCTTTGTTTTGTTTTGTACATCGCCTTCATAAATGTTGCTGTATAATAATTTGACCGTCTAAATCAGGGTGTCCCGTGTAATCTTAGGAAAAAGTATCATTATTATCATTAGACACGACTGAAATACCACATGCAAAACGCTTAGTCACATTCACCTGTGAGCAGTGCTCAGCTTGCCCAATCGCCCACAGAGGAGACAGTAACTGCGTTGTTAAGTCTAATCGATGACCCTATGGTGTGGGCTTCTCTTCAAATTAAAATCACAGAAATCATTAAAGCTGTTGAGCGATTTTTTGATTACCGGTATGAAGTAAGAGAGCATTACTTAAGATGAATTCAAATCCTGCTCGTGGTAAGGATATGCAATACTGGCGAGCACTAACAAAAATGAAACTCCGGTTTATTAAGTCTTGTCGAAAAGGGCTGGCAGTCGGAATGCGAGAGCTAAAATCAATTGCGAATGATGTTCAACTCAAGTAAGCCACCAAGTTTGTAAGTGATTCATCTCGTAAGAAGAAGCCTCTACATCAGAAGTAAAACGTTACCAATAAGAAAATCAGCGGTTGCCTACATGTTGTCCTGACACTAAAAAACCCCAGCCCAACAGGATTTTGACTAAACACAAAAACTTTTTACTATGCAGCATGTGGAAATGAAATACTGCTACTCTGTTTAAGTCTAGACAGGGGCAGTCATGGGGACCGGAACTCGAAACCACGAACGTGATTGGCAATGGGCATCCTAACCACGAGTTAGTCGAAGATAAAAGGATAGCCCACCTGAATTTGACCCAAGGATTCACGATTCTCTATGGGGAATCGGTATTCAGCAGGTAAATCCTCCGGTATCTTGGCCATTGTATACACAGGTTCAATTGGGAAAGCGATCGGCATATCAACTAGAAGATATTCCACCGGAAGCGGCCGAGCGATTCGTGTGACCCGATTGCCGTATTTGTCTGTTAACTTGGGGAGATAAACGTTATAAGTAAGCTATGCTAGATAAAAGACACGTTGCGCTACAAAACGTGTTGCAGATTTACTTTAGGCATCGGAACGATTGAACTAAGGCAACCAACATTTAAACGAGGGACCAAACCAACTTACTGTGTAGAAAACCTCTGGGACAAACTGTTCTTTGGTTGTCTCACGGATGTAACCGTATTCTGGGGCATCGTAGGTTGGCACTAAAATGTTATCACGCTCTAAAGCCATAGCCTGATTGGACACTTGATAGGCTTCGAAATGAATACGATTTGATGCGTCCCCAGTGACAACAACTGTGACGAATTTGGAACCAAATATGCCATCAGGACTGTGCGCGCAAATGTTTGGATACAGGTTTTGTAAATGGGCAGCAGTGACACACTCTTCAGCACTTAAAAAGAAGGTATCCTAGAAAAAACCAGACGGCAATAGGAATAAAAGTTAACCTGAACAGTAAACACCAAATAACTATCTCTAGAGCACAGTTTCCAAACCTCTCAACATAAGCGATAGTAACATCTAAATAACTGTACGTTAAACTGTAAACTGCTTACGATACTTTTAAAACCTATATCCAAAACCGCCCCCAAAGCGGTCAGCAAGGAAGACTGGATATTTAGCTAGAATATGCAAACTGCACACAAAACAGAATCTTTCACAAAAATAGACACACTGTCGAGTGTCATTCAGCCTTGGTTTGACAGAAAACTGTAGCTTGTTGTCTCGTTACACAATACCCTTTGGAAAGTGAATATAAATGTAAAAGTTGGATATAGTCACGACGAAAAAGTAAATGTACTTAACCTGTTGCCAATAAAAATAAGTTATATTGTGCAGTTTTTTTATAGGCCTGAGCAAATAGTTACATTATGAAGGAGCGTTAACCACTCACATTACTGTCACTCAGTACACAGTATTACAGGTTCATTACCTGACAAGGAAAATAAACTAAACACTCACCTGATGGGGCGTGGAAAGCACCCTGCTGTTTTCGTAATAGTCAAATAGCAGGGTAGTGGAATGACAGATTCAATGATAACGTGGCGGTAAAATCATCCAAACGATTAAAAGACAGTGGGTAGATGGAAAATCGTGTTTGGTTTACCAAACAGTCGTCCAACGGATACATTCTTCAGGAACTGATTAATTCGCCGAAGAGAGATAGCCCTCAACTAACAGGTGCTCATTGTCAAAATTGATGAGTGGCTGGTGAATCATTAGCATGGTCATGTTAGTAAGTGGGGATGCGAGTTTGCTGAAAAATTCAACAAAGATGAACCAGACGGTATCTGAAATTACTGACACGACAAAAGAAAGTCTGTACAGCGCCGCTGAAAACAATGGTTGGATAGAGGAAGGTTACCCACTAAGAAATCACATCGATTCATGATAACATTGGCACAGTCATTCTCAACGTTGTTTTGGAATCAAACAGCTACCTAGTTCCAATGCCTGAAGACATATTCACTATGCTCAACAGTGGCGTCTGCTTCACCAAACTGGACTTGGCTGGGACATATTTCCAACTCGAGGTTAGCACCAGAATCTTCTTAACTGCTCAGGATCAACACCCACAGAGGCTTTTTACAGTATGCCAGACTTTCGTTTGGTATCAAAACCGCCCATTTTCCAACAGTCATTAGAGGCCTACCTGGAAAGGTCGTCCGCCTCGATGACATCATCATCATAATGGGGCGGACAACCGATGAACTCCGTGACCGAATCGCCGCGGTTCTCCAACGCATCCAGGAGTACGGATTCCGGTTGCGAACAGACAAATGCCAAATGTTCTTACGGTCAATCAAATACCTGGGCTACATTTTGATGCCGCGTGTAGCAACCCAGATCCCGACGTCATATTTGCAACTCACCAGATGCCCGTGCTCAAGGACATTTCCACGCTTCCGTCCTTCCTTGGTTTCATCAGCCAGTACAGTGTCTTCCTTCCAACGCAACATGATGGTCGTCCTCACACAACGCCTCACACATGGTATTGGTCCCTGATTGCGAGAGCTGTTTTGCAAGACTGAAGAAACTTCTCAGCTTCGACCTGTTGCTGACGTAGTACGATTCAACTCTTCTGACTGTGGTAGCCGCTGATGCCTGGAACTACGGTGTTGGAGCAGTCATCTCGTACAGCTGTCCGAGTGCTTAAGAGAAGATCATTGCTAACGCCTCACGTAGGCTCCACTCAGCGGAGGATAATTACGGACAGGTTGAGGAGAGGGCTCTGGCAATCATCCCCGCAGTGAAAAAGTTTCATAAGCTTTTATATGGTCAGCATTTTTCTCTGCTAGCTGATCATAACCTGCTATCGTTTACTTTTCGATCGAAAAAAGGGCATTCCCGTCTATTCCATCAATTGACTGCAGCGCTGGACTACAATTTTGTTGGGCTGATTTTTCAGTCCACCACCGCCACATTGACGATCTCAGTCCAGCTGGTGGCCTGTGCCGTCTCATCAGCAACCACAACATGGCCGAAAAAGACGCTGTCATTGCTACTTTAACAGTTGAGAACGATGTTCGCCGTCAGTTTTTAGGCGTCATTCGCACAACTGAATCAGATCCAACTCTCAACCAGGTCATGACTTTTGTCCAAACAAAGTGACCCACGGTTCCCCTAGGAAGTGAGATCTGTCCGCTTTATCGTCGACGTGGTCCGTTTACCGCAGTGGATTTCTGCATGATATTTGTCAATCGCGTGATCATTCTATCCCCTCTCCGATTCGTTGTTCTGTGACGATTTCAGTATGGTCATCCCGGCACCAGCGGGATGAAGGCGATTGTTCGCGGACACACATATTGCCCAGGTATGGACGGTCAAATTGGGGATTCCATGGGACAGTGCTCAAAATGCCAACAGGTTGCCAAACTACCCGTCAGGCAGAGTCCCGTACTTTGGCAACCACCCAAGGTGCTATGGTCACGCCTCCACTTAGATTTTGCTGGTCCGATCGATGTGGTATCCTACCTTGTCTTGGTCGATGCATATTCCAAGTGGCCAGAGATAGTCGCGTTCCCTCCAGTGACATCCGTCTCTACGATCGCTACTCTGCACCGTGTTTTCGGCCAACATGTGTTTTCTGACATTCAGACACAAGTCACACCTACACATTTTAAATACTTTTTCCGCCGTTCCCTCATCCAACATACCCGGTCTTCGCCTCATCACCCGCAGTCCAACGGCCAAATTAAACGCCTTGTGGACAGGCTCAAATCTAGTGGGGAGGGGACCAAAGATGAAGTTTTACAAGAACTTCTGTTCGTCTACCGCACAACCCCCAACCCTGTATCTCCCGATAGCTGATTACCAGCCGAAGATCTCGTGAGTCGCAAGCTTCGCACGCAAGCCCATCACGCTCTCATTCCAACACAGCTTCCCAGCCCGAACTCTAACGACGGTTTCTTCATTGGAGCAGCCGTTTACGCTCGTGACTATCGACCTGGTCACTGGACGGACGCAACCGTGAGTGCTCGTCACGGAAGGATAGCGTATGACGTACCTATCAGTGGCCGTATATGGAAACGTCATCGCAACCAGTTGCGCCCGCGACATTCGAGTGCAGCAAGAGCAAACAACCAGCACTCGTTTCTTTTAAATATCTTGTTGGACACGTTCGCAACTCTAGACGCAGTCCCTCTCACAGTTCAACCGTTCCATGCGGAGATCACCACCAGCCTCCTGCCTATGCGTCCCAGAAGTCAAATTCACCTTACGTAGCTGAACTCTCGGGCCAAGTGTCATGGATGGCAGCCATTTCAAATGGGTGTTGGGGAAGTCCATTTTCTCTCAATATGGTTTATTTTTCGAGATCTATTCGGAAAATATTTTATTTTGAATTTTGTCTTTTCGCGTCATGACGTGCAGAAACCTGAGTTTGGCACATGTTTCCCCTTTGTCTCTAAGTAGCTGATTTGACTTTTATTGCAGCAACTAAGATGGGATTCTTCAACGATGATCAGAGTCTACGTATACGTAGATTCTGACCTGCTGTTACATTTACTTTGGAAGTAAGGACATTCTCAACTGAAGGTCAAGGTCGCCTGTGTTCTTCTGGGTTCTAGGTATTGTTATATTCAGTACCTGTCTGCGTGATTCGTATATCCGTGCGCTAACCGTTTCCGGTTATTGTTGACCGGGTGAGTCATAGCAGAAAGTAGCACAGACGTGGAGAACAACATTGGGTTTCTTGCTCACCATGGTCGGTGCGACCCATGTTAAACAGCCGTCTGATTGAAGTTTGTTAAATTCTTGTAGACGGTTCGACTTGCCGTCCACAATGAATAGCGTGGCATACTTGACTGTATATTTGGATATAAATATGGGTCGGGAGCTTGGAATCAAAGACAGACTAGACCTCATTCTTGTTCAGCATCTTAGGTCATCCTGAAACACAGCGGTGTGTGACTGACGAAGGGAATCGACGAACTTTGTGCAAACGCCGCGGGGGAGTAAAGGCCGAGTATCGGCAGCGACGATATGATTGAACAGTGTTCGACGGAATCGTGAGAATTTGGGGCTGATTTGTTCAATCGAGACTGAACAGATTGGTCTCTGGGTAATCTCTGAGATGGCATGTTCACCGGAGTTGTACGTCAAGATGAGGTATATCACAGTTCCCTGTAGAGTTTCAAAACACTACTGGAGGCGGTCAGTGCGGTGGGCCGGGTTGAACGTTAGTTGTCAACTGTTCACCAGAGACGTTCCGATATCATGGTGATGACCCGAGCCCCGGTATATTCTGGCCAGGCTCAAGGCCGTTGTGATGATGACGCGGACAGCGGAGGTTAAATTGGAAGTTACAGCACGATTTCGGGCTGAGTGGCGTTTAAACGTTATTAGATAACTTAGCTTCCGTCGTTTGTTTGCATGGCAGTGATCTTCTTTGTGCTCCCGATCGTTGTGTTCTTGAACGAACAGTAATACGAAATGCCAGGCACCGCATTGCCGATAGCGTGGGAGATTTTGAGGATTAGCATCTAGCCTGGAGCGGTTCTACGGAACGTGATCTCTTTGGTAGCACGGCTGACATCACGCGTGTCGATCGCTCTCTTTATGAAATTTCAACTACGCCAGTGTTTTGCTCAAAGTTTAGCAACATCTAACACCCAGCAGTCAGCTTCTGAAGATTCACATCAGGATCAATCTCGATCTTGATGAGGATGCGAGATAGTATGCTTAAACTGGTTGGAATGTGGAGATCACGGACAAAAATCAAGCGATTGAACTGGTCAGCTGTCACTCAGCGTAGGTCCTTTTGGGCATACAACGGAGACTAGTGACGAGTGATTAAAAAGACTTCAATAAACTTGAGTAGTTTTCTACGGTTGTGATCACACGGAACTACTTTGGCTGTGTCCGGTCTGAGCTAAATGCCTGGCGATCGACGAGGTTGAGCTTCGGTTGGTTGACGCACAACTATCGTCCGGTTGACTCAGTGATTAGCGCAGCCACTTTGGTAGATGCGCGTTGACCTGTTTCTTCAGCCGTCTGTCTGTCTGTCCTCCCATTGTATGTGCCAGCACAATTGCAGGTGGTCCAACGCATACAATCGGTGATCGAGAACAAGCTCAGGCCTCTTGCTCCGTGGCAAAGGCATGCTTCTGGTGCGCATAGTGAGACTTGGCTGGGCGGCGTTGTAGATCTGACCTAAACCCAATTGGAGACTTCGTTTTAACCTTTTCTTCAGGTTCTCGCCTCTGTAGATTAGCCGAGTGAAAGCTGCGCGGTAAATTGAGCCTCGTTGTGGACGAGCAAGTGGCTGCAATGCTCGATGAAAACGTATCCGGATAGTTATTTGACCCTAACACATCTTTCAGTGATCGTGATTTTTCCTTTATTGTTTCGGTCGTGCGTATTTTCCTAGCTCTGTACAACAGTGGTCGAACTAGGGAACACTCGTGTTGCATCAGCGAAAATCTGAAGAAAACACTGTCCGGTCCATGTGGGTTCCCCGTATATTGAACGCATCGTCCCAGCAGACTTTCTGATAACCAACACGTCGAGAAAAGCCATTTAATTACTTTTCTTATATTCACCCGTAGGGTAAATGTTAGTATGTACTGATTTAAACTTGTTCAAAAATTTTCCAGGTTGATCTGGATTATTCGCAATTATCAATATACTCTCCATGTATCTCTTGTAAAAAATACCCTGGCTGACTGCTTATGACGGTTCGTCCCAGTGTCGCCATGAAAATGTCAGCAAGCAATGGAACCAGCGGGCTTCTCTTTACTACCCCGTTTAAATTTGGAATGAACTTGGCAATCCGTGTGCGTAAAAGTATTGGATCATTGATAGTCAGGGCTGCTATACACGCTGAACACGGATGAGCCAAAATGTAGTCATAAAAATCGACTGTTTCAATCAATCGTGCGTTAGTGAACAATGATTGGACGTCACCGGAACACATTTTTGTGCTTGATACTTCGACAGGTTCAATGTCCGGCAAGAGTTCATAAGTGTCTCTGAGTCTTCGATTCGACAATTCGTCTGTTATAGGTTTAAGAATGTCTACCAACCACCTTGCAAACTGGTGATATGGAAGGTTATATCAAGAATGGGTCAAACAGGCACGTCAGGCCTGTGGCTTTTTGGGAGATCATACATCTGTGGGGTCTTCGAGCTAATCGGTTTAAGATTGTGGTATTGTACTTGTGAAATAATACCATGTAACAATAATGTTTGCAACTCACGTGCTATCTGCAGTTCGACAAATAAAACATTATCAGGTTGGGCGTCGACTTTGCGTTTCGTAGTGTCTGAAAGCAGTTAGTTTCTTTTAGCCCAGTAGTGAGATCCGTTGAGACCGACCTCCCCACCTCCCTTGGCAGGATTTACTATTGTAATATTTTCATTGCTTTTCAAGTCCTTGAAATTACTTAGATGTTATTTGGTGGGAGCATATCTTTGCCAGAGAAGTGAAACGCAAAATTAGTCGCTCATGTCAAGTGATTTGGCTCTTGACCAACTCATGTTCTGGTGAAGTCGGTGTTAGATTGACAAGCTGATCGAACAAGTTTTCGAATTCGGCTTCGATGTGAGCTTTCTCCGGATTGTGAGACATCACTTTACTGTTTAGCCCAAATGAAATGACCTCCATTCCTGTACGCGTTAAGGTTGTCGTTGATAAATTTGTCACATGCTTGCGCATGTCTGATGGAAAGTCAGATACAACATCGTTAATTCCGACAAAAATTTAGTAAACTCAATGCTACACACGACCGTAAGTAGATCCAATAGTGATAGAAGTCGAAATTGTGTATCGGTAAACTTGAATCTAGAAATATCAATGTGAGATGGTGGTGTTCCTTACCTTGTTTTTTCGGATAAGCTTAAAAAAAATCAAGTTTATTGAAGTCTTTTTAATCACTCGTCACTAGTCTCCGATGATGACCTGGCGTAGACAAATGAAATCGTTCACGAAGGGGTTGGTCACTGTAGATCGGGTTCGTCTCCCGGGCTGGGGCCCTCGCGACTCACAGAGTCGGTGGCTTGAGACGTTAGGTGAGATGGCGGCTAATCGAGCTCAGTGGCGTGAATGTTGTCGTTGTTTGCCGAGTTGTCTAAGTGCACTTAATGATGCGGGGCAGTGAAAGCCGTAAGGAAGCTGTCTTGCTGATGACGCCTTACTTTCACTTACAGCTCGGTTGTTTGTTTGCAAGGTGTAGGCGCCTTGATGTTGTATGTTTGAATATAGACGTAGCTATTTTTAGTAGTTAGGTCCACTTCCCCTCCCCTCCTCTGTTTTCTTCTTTCTTCCTATATAGGTTTTTTTCTTTTTCTTCGTGGTTGTGTGGCAGTTCAAGCATCAGTGTGAACCACTGATGTATTGCTGTCTATGATGATGATGAGCCTGACCTCTGCCATTATCTTGGCGTAGTGGTCAGGTTTGCGTGCATGTCAATCCGAAGGGCTGTACACGTCTTTTTAGACACAATATCAGACTGACCAAAGGTGGGCGGTTAGGCGACTGATCATACCTGTACCTGACGACAGACACTGGAGCATTGACACTCTTTCCTCAGCCAACTATACTGATAATTTTGGATCTAGGGGGTACTTTGATGCGGTTGCCCTCCTTTTGAGGTTGCTTTCAACGCAGAGTTGTTCGAGTGAAGTAAAGTAAGTTGTTGAAGTCGTCGTATACCCACCCTGAACGCAGAGTTTGCACTTATAGGCAGCAAACTCGAGTCTCCTCCACTTCAAATGGCGTGAAACGGGAGCGTCCGGTCTCTCCTCTTCTATGATTACGTGATGAATGCTATTCTGGAAGGGGCACTTGGAGGTTTCAAAAATCTTGGAGTAAAGCTGACACCAGGTAGTAAAATGACTAATAGTGAGTATGCGAGCGATATCATTTTAATTAGTTCCATTGCATAGAACATGTGGGCTGTGCTGAACGGATTAAATGATATGGCTGGTCTGCATAGTATGCGCTTTGCATCTCAAAACTGTAGTGATGTTACAAAACTGAGTTAGTTTTGACCTTATCTTCGTTGTTGCAGTCAGGCCACACAGCTGTTGATCGCTTAAACTGTCAGGGTGGTGACAACACATTAGCTTGCAATGTCGTTGACGAGGTGTCCATGAGGATAGCGGAAGCATGTAGTACGTTCACCAACGTCCTTTAAGTGTGGCCTCGCAAGGACGTCGGACAGTCGCTTAAAGGAAGAGCGTAAAATGCACGTGTGCTTAGTCTTACGCAATGGACAAGAGATCCTACCCATTCGTGTAGAAGACGCATATGGATTCTCGGGATTCGACCACCTTCAGTTAGCTCGGAACATGTAAGCTGACTATATGATCAATGCGATAGCCTGTCAGCGCGTAGTTGGAAAATATGCAAGCTCGCGACCGCTAACTGAGGTAACGTAAGCGCACAAACTACGCTGGTTGGGTCATACACTCCGTATACTGTCGGAGCGTCTGCTGTACCCTGCAGTTCTGTGTGGCTGCTGATGAACGGAAGAAACCGCAAGATGGCCAGGCGATGACGTGATTACGGACAGTAAGAGCCTCGACCACATCGTTGATCAGGGTTGGTAGGTACCGTCGGACTAGTTGGAGAGTTTGAAACCATCGCTGGATGGAAACTCCCTCAGACATGACGGTGTCGTAGTCAATGGCGAGCTTACATTCGTAAAGTTGATGAGTCTTCCTTTTCATGAACCTCCAGTGTTTCTGCTGAGCTCTTGCTCATACTTTGTACTTATCTACTAAGCAGTTACTTCGTCGACCACTATTAGGATCAACGGCAGCCCGAGCCATAGTACTCACGGAGGAACGGTGAAATCGAAAATGAGGATGACGACGAGGAATGTAAAGTAGGTACAGCGGTAATCAGGTTATTCGAAAAATATCTGTGACGAATATTAGAATTTCATTCTGTGTTTGATTGCAGTCAGATGGTGCTTAACCATCCGACCGCATTTTCCATACTCATCTCAACCAGCAGTAATGTTGATTATTCGCACAGCGTCCCGCAGGACGTTTAGAATCAAGGGCTCTCTAACTTCACACAAATAAGCGATGGCTCACTAACATGGACGCGGTTCCAGGCATCGGTCTTTGTTCTAACATTCCTGGAGAAGACTCACCAAAAACAGGTAACAGGTAAGGTGCCCATTGAACTGGTTATAGAAAACAAATTACGTTTGGGAGTGTAACTTTCGTTGACATATTAACTTGTTTCGCCTTCTCACCATTTCATCAAGACGGCAAGAAGACATACATTGCGAGATGCAAGCATTTCGTTTATTCTCATCAGTCGATTACATAAAACATTCGGTTATATAGGTTAAGGGCGTAGCGACAAAACAATGAAATGAACGATCACATGGGTGCAATCAGGGTTCACTGCCACGGTAACGAAATTGATTGCGTCAGCACCTTTTGCCAACAGAGGGCCGGTGCGTGACGCTTGATCAACAATGCCTCGGAGAACGCCAACAACCTAGGGTTGCGATTGCGCAATAGGACCATGAACGAAGTGACGGGGTCAACCACATGACCTGTTGCGATTAGGTGTTTCGCGATCGAAGACGCCGGATTTCTGTTCGGTGTTGGTATACTGACCCGCGTTGAGTCATTGTTTGCACCAGCCACTTGGGAAGTTTCTGTCCGTTACGCCAACGTATGAGTCACCGCAACTGCAAGTGAACTGGTAGATAACATGAGAGGCAGAGTTTTCCGAGAAAGAACGATCGGGGCAGTGGAGACTCATCCTGCGGGTGGAAAGCAACAAACGCAATTCCGCTGCGGGATATGTGCGATCAATGGCTGATTTCAACTTTCGACTTACATCGGTAATATTGTGGTCACCTGTGTAAGGAAGGGTGATAAAAACCTGCTTCTTCGGCGCTGATTGTGGTTGGGAGGTAGCCACTCGTTCCTTTGCAATGAATTTCAATAAATTTGCCGGATATCCATTCGCAAGCAGAACACTCTTCAAGAGCTCCTCTTCAGACTTTAGGACGGTCGGCCGTGCACAGTTTCCTTGCTCGGTGAAAAATAGTTCGCACCAAACTACGTTTGTAAGCCACGGGCGCAAATGAAGAGAATTGTAGGTACTGCCCACTCCATGTGCTAAATGTATCGTCTAAGCGTCTAGAAATAAGGATGTCTAAGAATGGTAGTGAGTTATCTAACTCTTGTTCATGGGTGACACGGAGATTTCGATGAGTGGAATTAAACTGATGTAAAAGAGTGATGAAATGATCAAAATCGGTGAATATTAGAATGTCATCGACATACCGTTTATAAAGCAAAGAACGGTCAATATAATCCGATAGTCCATCTTCGACCATTCCAAGAAAAATATCAGCCAATGTTGGTTGCCCATTGCTACACCATCAACTTGCTTATAAGCACATCCATCGAACTCAAACCGAATATTTTCCGTACACATAAGAATCAATTCTTTAAGGTAGTCGACAGGAATGGATAAAGAAATATTATGAATCAAAATAAAATTACATAAATAATCAACTGTTTCATGTAATGGAACGTTTGTGAATAGTGAGTCAACGTCAATTGAGTACATCTTTTGTGTGGAACTCACCGAAATATTCTCCAAAATATCACATAACTCAAAAGAATCCTTCAAAGAACGGGAGCTGAGGGTTTTACGGATGGGATCAAGGAGCTGAACTAGCCATCGAGCAAGGTTGTGGTAAGCTGAATCATCCATGGCAAGAATAGGCCTCAGGGGACACCGGCTTTGTGCAATTTGGGTGATCCTCTCATTCTTGGTGTACGGGTCCCTATCGGTTTCAACTGTTTATACTCCCGCTCACTTATATATCCATGCAATAAAAGAATTTGCAGCTTCCCCGATAGTTGTTTTCCACTGGAATGTACGGTCAACTTTGAACTTCCTACCATCAGCCTAGGACGGTGCGCATTTTCATCACATAATCAGCTTTATTCAAGATTACAATGCCAGCGCCTTTGTCTGGTTTCAGAAATACCACGTCCTGCATCTGTCTCAGTTGTTTGATGGCCTCATAATGTTCAGAGAGTAGACAACAATGCTGGCGAATGGGTGACAATATAAACTGATGCGAAACATCGACCATTTTAGCACGAAACCAACCTGCAATTTCTGGCGAGGTGGAAGACAACTCTTTTAGCTGGTCGTATAGGTTTTCAAACTGAACTTGAGTCGTTAACCGGTTGACTTTCTTCGGCGGGAGTTTGTATTTTAAGCCCAGAGAAAGTACTTCTAACTGTGCTTGCGTAAACTGCTTACTTGACAAGTTGTGGACATGTTTCATGGACATCACTGGGAAAATTGGGTTTGCTAATGGTACGATCCAACGAACCTTGGAGACTCTGAAGCGTTTTGGCTGCGGTTTTCTTAATGGTATCCTTGGCGAAGTTCTCGAACTTTATACGGCATACAAGGGTAAGGTCAGCTAGCATAGCAGCAAAGCGATGTTGGGTTTCTATAAACTTGTGAAGATTTTCGCGGACAGTGTTGATGTGGGAAATAGTCTTTCAAAATTGTCGTTACTGATTAATAATTTTCCTTTCAACAGAGTTCTGAAGAAATCTGATGGAAAACGACCAGACCGAATACACTCCTGATAGAAACCAATACGAGTTCGTTCAATCACTGTTTTGCACCTCAGTGTTAACAATCGATTCAAACCTCGCGTAGTGTATGGAGGGAGCCTTCGTTTGAGAAATTTGAAACATTGAGTTCCCTTTATCCAGTTCATCAAGACGGCAAGAAGACACATTGCGAGATGCAAGCATTTCGTTTATTCTCATCAGTCGATTACAGCACACTTGATTCGCTGAGCTGACTAGTATTTTATTATTACGACGCTACGTGTCCGTGGACTATTTTCCTCGGATTAACTACCTTGAATGTACGTTTATTCCCATTCATTATTGCATTTGCTTGACGTTATTCATTACAGAATCATCACGAGTTGACCAAGACAGTCTTGACTTTGATAGACCTCGGGTGCATAAATTCCGGTAGAACACTTGTCGTATCGATTTGTAAGCCCAGCAGTTGCCTACAGA
This sequence comes from Paragonimus kellicotti, assembly GCA_014220965.1. Taxonomy (NCBI): domain Eukaryota; kingdom Metazoa; phylum Platyhelminthes; class Trematoda; order Plagiorchiida; family Troglotrematidae; genus Paragonimus; species Paragonimus kellicotti. The sequence goes on along the minus strand of LOND01003213.1, from coordinate 15,032 downwards.
GGGTATGCAGAACAGTGACCACGAGATATTACCCGAACTCTCAGTTAGGCAGAGGAATATAATTCTTAAAAAACACTGGCGTACTGACTCAAAATATGACAGTCTTCACGTAAATGTACTTACTTTCCATGACCCCCACTCAACTTGCGTAGATAAGCATGGAACGACATAAATTTGACGGGCGGATCCAAGTGTTCCAAATATGCCTCGTCATAAGGCTGAAACGCAGTGTGATATGAACACAATAATAAAGTGATAGTATTGAGAATTCCTCACGGAACAACAAGCCCACACTGGCATCACGACAGTACATATACGGAAAAGTTAGCCGAAGCACTACGAAGAGTAACGTTAAAAAACCTTAAGCAAAGCTAGTACTTCCGAACCGTAAACAGAACGGATATGAGAAAACATATTGTGCGTTGTGCTGATGCTCATTATTAAGTAATTCCTTGGTTAAGCCACGAGTTAAAACCAAGAGTTATCGGTTTCGCAACGTTTTGATCCTCTCGGAGAGCCTTTAACAAGCGAAACCGTTAACTCCTTTAGTTTTAACTCGTGGCTCAACCGAGGATTTACTTAAGCAAAGTTATCTGACCTGCACTAATGAGGGTGACATGATGTCGGTTTGACATGAAAACCACGCAGAACTTGAAGCAGCTGATCTAATCTCTACACAAATCAAAGAGAACGAACATCCACGGTGACCTTAACTCCCGGTTCCGCCTACAGTCCACTTAGCAAGTGATCACGAGTCAAATATGCCCGGATGATTCGCGTTATGTTGGGGCTGGAATATTGCGATTATCTACTTCGACGCATGTTTGTCGTTGTGATTGTTAGATCGGAATAAAACTGATCGAAAAGGAAACCAATTCAATGCAAACATTTAGATACTTAGCCAAGTTAATCAGGCTGCAAAGCTCATCGCGGCCATTTGATACACCATTTATAGCCTTTGAGCCTTCCCGAAAGTGTTAAACGACCTCACTGCCTAGACCGAAAATTAATCAAGTCAAAAATGCATTAAGAGTTCGTGAAGAGATCTGGTCAAATTCGGGTTCAAACGAAATGTGGAAAATAACGGCTACAAGTACAGAAAACAACAATGACAGAATAATGGATGAAAACGGCTTACCTCTAACGGTGCGCAGTGGATGCACCTTCCAAAGGGGGGATGGTGGCAACTGTTGAGGAATAACCATCAAAATGGAAAACAAATTATATGCAAACGCCTGAAAAACGTAATACACCGAAGCACCCAGACACACAATCACAGTATAATCACATAAAAAGAAAACGATGTGAAGTCAGTAGCAATGGACCGTAAGCAAAGAATCTCGGCCAATGCACTATCTGGCGTGATCATGTGACATTGAGAGTGGATGAGTTTTCCCAAAACCGATCAGAGATTAAGAGGGGATGAAGTACTCGAAATCAGGATCTTAAATCTGATAAATATCGTCGCTAATCCAGAGGTATAATGAGAAGAAACTCTAGCACAATAGTTGTTAATAAGCCCGTCCGCAAATGTAAATAAAGTGCTACCTAGTAAATAACGCATCGAATTCCGACAACAAAAAAATAAGCGACAATGGCAATGCAATTCCTATCAGGAAATCACAGGAGAGCAAGCAGAAGGGAGAACACTGAAGACCCTCTATAGTGCACTAGGTACAACCGCTAACAGTCGGGGAATGGCCTAACACGCCAATTGAAAAAAACGACAAAACTGAACCCATGGTCATGTACGTGTGGTCACGAGTTTTAGATTATGATATGCTCGACTAGTCATCATCACCATAGACAGCAATACATCAGTGGTTCTCACTGATGCTTAACTGCCATCCAACTATGAAGAAAAGTAAACTTCGCACGGGAAAAAAAGAAGAAAAAGAGAAGGAGGAGGACCTAACTACTAAGAAATAGCTACGTCTATATTCAAACATTCAACATCAAGGTGCCTACACCTTGCAAACAAACAACCAAGCTGTAAGTATATATATTCCATATATATATATATATATATATATATATATATATAACTAAACATCGCCCTATTGTTTGCAGGCAGCAGGTGATAGTCTGTTCACACTTCTACAAGTAAGCTGAAATGGAACGGTTCGACTAGGCTAAGTGTATAGCGTTAATGTACACAAAAGGATACATAATGATCATAATCGTTTCTCTTTCTTACCAAAATAGTCGTCAATTTTATAAACAACATGACGTGCAAACATGCCGCTGAGGTCGTCGAAATGCATTTAATATTCACACGTGACTTCAGACTCACAGCTGCTCGTTTCGTTTGCGTTTGATCTGGCCATCCATTTTTGCCAACTCCTGATCAATATCATCCTCGACAACATTCACATTCGATCCCAGAGGGTTTATCGGCCTATTATCTACAATCTATATGCCATTAAAAAAGAACATAGAAAGTTTGGCTGAAACATCAGCATTTGCAGCCAGTTTCATTTTAGTAAAAACAATGCACAGCTGTTGAAAAATGAGTAGTAACCAATTAAGAGATTTAATATCTGAAACAGTGAGTTCCTCTGAGTCATTTGAATAGGATAATCGGGGGAAAATTACGATGCGCATTTATTTCGCATAATTTCATCGGCCAAAACGAATGACTTGGGAGAAAAAAGGAAACAATGAAAGATTACTGACCATGATTTGACAACGGAAGCAACTGAACAACCGACTAAACAGCGTACAGTGAATAAATGCACACAAAAAAATCACACATTCATACGGCGCACGTTAAGTTTCTTATCCGTAGAATAAACCTGGACGTACACATGCAAAGGGGAGCAGCCAGACGAAAAGCAGTTACACTCATAGGATTGTATGTCGCACTACTGACCGCGTAGGAGTGCTTAGGTAGTGAGGCACGATCCTATGGGCATACAGCAGAACTATTTTCATAATTACGGCACTGCTGTCCTCCGTACCAGGAAGAGGGTTAGAAAAGGTACCCTCAAACAAAGAGCACTTCAATTACCTAACAGTTGACCGTGAACGGCGGCGTATTATCCAATACGGTCGAAAAACATCCAGTATCACCCAAAAGCCCGACGTAGCTTCGATTACATCCACTGCGCGCAGCAGTGCTGAGAACCAGACGTCAACGTCTTATTCACTGCGCCCTCGGGTTAGGCAAGCCCCTCACTGCCAA
>LOND01003213.1:0-11748 GCA_014220965.1 Paragonimus kellicotti | reverse complement strand
TGATGATGATGATGATGATGATGATGACGTGTCCAAAAGGACTTAACAGATACATAACGCTTGCTTTGATATCCCCAACTAGGGTCAAAGTAGCTTTGGGAATCCACGATAATTATTCATTTGTTTTCAGTTAACCGTTCGTTTGTTTAGTTTTTAGGTGTTACACGTTTGCATTGAAAGGAGTGAGCGAAATGAATTCATCTCGCGAACTTCGTGTTCTCTCTGTGCCAGTCAGGTTGGCAATGGGGACAAATTGTTTCAGTTGAGATATTGATAAAATGGTTTCTCATTAACTTTCCGAAGCACATCAAACGCAAATCATTATTAGGTTTTTACGAGATTTGAAAGCTTACCTGGATAATCATACCTCAGAAGATAAACAAGTGAATGATAGATGGTGTTTGAGAACGGTAAACAAGCGATGAGAGAAGAGGTAAGAAGATGAATCCAACTGCCAATAGTTTGGGACACTGCGGTTCAATAAAAAAGCACTATCACATATAGGCGTCTCTGTGCAGCACCGTGAAAAGAGGGTTGCGGTGAGCAACAGGTAGTACCACCCTGTCAAAGGCTGTAGTGTAGTTTTGAGTAACCCCCTGGACTAACAGCGCGCTGTTGGACGTTTCGAACCATTTATATATTTAGGTTAGAAAGGTAGGTCGAAGAAAGTTGAGAACTCACCATTGTTCCTCTGTAATGTTTTACAGCTCCCCCATTCGGTTGATCATTGGCCACGAGGTCGGTGAAAATCCAGCCAACTGGTTTGAGACCGAGTCGTCTAGCCACCTCCGCAACGTGAGTTGGTAAGAGAGCATCCATGGGCACCGTAAGTTTAACGGATCGTACTGTGGACTCCTTGTGCAAACAAAAATATAACATATACCACAGGTACACAATTAGAAAATACGGTTTAAATTGTTATATATATATATATATATATATATATATATATTGTTAAACTGCCGTGAGGAGGACGGCGATATTCGCAACAGTCGAACCAACAACCGTCTGAACCCAACAGTTTTTACTGTGGTTCAGACAGTATACCGGTGTATACAAAAAGCACAAGACCGGAGTTAGTTCAAAATGCTTCCAGCAGCCCTGTTATTATGTGCAGCCTACAGCGACATCATAAGTAGCATTTGACCTATTAAAATATACATACATATTCCACCTCCTCATGACCGACAATCGTGCGGCAGATGAGATTACCATTGACCATGAAAATTAAGAGAAATTTTGAGATGAACATGGGAGCATAATCAGTTGTCAGGGTACGGGCATACTATTGAGTGCGGCATGTCGCTATGTTGCACAGTATTATCAACCGGGAATATCGGCGATTCACCGACATTCAACCTGCCATATATAGAGGAAACCCAAAAAGATCGTCAGAACGTCAATAACTTGGTATCAGATAATTAAAACGTTTCCAGCCCCAGATAATCGTAGTGAATTATATCTGAAGCAGTTGAAGCCTTAATGACACATTTCTAGCGTTACTCAATAGAGTAAGTGGGGGGATGCGCATCACATATACCAAAATATAACTCAAGATGAATGAACTGAACAGGTTAGTCAATATCAAAATCTTTCTTCACCAAGATGGGTAGCAGTAAAATGAGCCATTGGCAACTGCAACGTCTCGATTCAGCCTAGAAACATGAATCATCTGATTAGGTCGACAAGCTCGTGTTTCCCAATCTTGACTAATTCATGCGTCACGTCGATCCACACAGTGACTGTGTCCAGTGGTTTCTACCATGTTGTTGTCCAGGTGAAGTCATAGCGAACTATGGAAGTAAAGTGCCCAATCACGACAGACTTACTTGTTGCGGCTCATAAATGGCAGAAACCACGGCTTTAATAGAAAGCGAAGGGGACCCAACAATATCATGATGAGCGTAATGCCCAAGCATTAGTCCGATACGTTGTCGGCCGGTTTGACGCCAGAAGTCCAAGAACATTTCCATCAGTTGACCGTTCTCAATCTGAACATAGTCAACGTGGCGATATGACTGAATTTCCAAAGTTATGGGACTAGGCTGACATTTAGTGCAAATCCCATCGGGCCATGGTGAATGGTCATGACAACCTGAGCGAACGCGACAACTCAAATTCTCCAATGTGGCAAATTTGCCTCTGGTAGTAAAGGAGCGCAATAAAAAATGCAAATTACAAGCGTGCATAAACATTCTACAGAAACCGGATACAGTAAGTGAACTGAATGTCTAGTCTATTAAAGACGGTATTTTGCTGGGTAAAACGGGTATAAAAACACTGCAAAAAAGTCACCCCGATGAAACTACTTCGTCGAGTTTACTGCATATATATATATATATATATATATATATATATATAACATATATATATATATATATATATATATATATATATATATATATAATCAAACCTGGAACGACTTGTTAAGTTTTCAATATCCCAAAGAACGAACACCTGTTGTATGAGTGGAAGGCTCTCCGGTGTCCAAGGCCGAAGAAAACGGGTAGACATGAGGACCCCACACGAGCTTTGATTCAGAATACTAATATGAAAAACACGGAATAAAGTGAAGTTCGTTAGTCACTGAGACACGGTAACCAGTTAAAGCAATGTCCAACGGAGCCTAGTAATCCAGGTTACTCAAAAGACTCCAATGCAGAGTAGCCTGACTGGCGCAAGGTGCGAGGTGGACAGATGATGACCTGGCGTAGACAAATGAAATCGTTCACGAAGGGGTTGGTCACTGTAGATCGGGTTCGTCTCCCGGGCTGGGGCCCTCGCGACTCACAGAGTCGGTGGCTTGAGACGTTAGGTGAGATGGCGGCTAATCGAGCTCAGTGGCGTGAATGTTGTCGTTGTTTGGCCGAGTTGTCTGTGAAGTGCACTTAATGATGCGGGGCAGTGAAAGCCGTAAGGAAGCTGTCTTGCTGATGACGCCTTACTTTCACTTACAGCTCGGTTGTTTGTTTGCAAGGTGTAGGCGCCTTGATGTTGTATGTTTGAATATAGACGTAGCTATTTTTAGTAGTTAGGTCCACTTCCCCTCCCCTCCTCTGTTTTCTTCTTTCTTCCTATATAGGTTTTTTTTCCTTCTTCGTGGTTGTGTGGCAGTCAAGCATCAGTGTGAACCACTGATGTATTGCTGTCTATGATGATGATGAGCCTGACCTCTGCCATTATCTTGGCGTAGTGGTCAGGTTTGCGTGCATGTCAATCCGAAGGGCTGTACACGTCTTTTTAGACACAATATCAGACTGACCAAAGGTGGGCGGTTAGGCGACTGATCATACCTGTACCTGACGACAGACACTGGAGCATTGACACTCTTTCCTCAGCCAACTATACTGATAATTTTGGATCTAGGGGGTACTTTGATGCGGTTGCCCTCCTTTTGAGGTTGCTTTCAACGCAGAGTTGTTCGAGTGAAGTAAAGTAAGTTGTTGAAGTCGTCGTATACCCACCCTGAACGCAGAGTTTGCACTTATAGGCAGCAAACTCGAGTCTCCTCCACTTCAAATGGCGTGAAACGGGAGCGTCCGGTCTCTCCTCTTCTATGATTACGTGATGAATGCTATTCTGGAAGGGGCACTTGGAGGTTTCAAAAATCTTGGAGTAAAGCTGACACCAGGTAGTAAAATGACTAATAGTGAGTATGCGAGCGATATCATTTTAATTAGTTCCATTGCATAGAACATGTGGGCTGTGCTGAACGGATTAAATGATATGGCTGGTCTGCATAGTATGCGCTTTGCATCTCAAAACTGTAGTGATGTTACAAAACTGAGTTAGTTTTGACCTTATCTTCGTTGTTGCAGTCAGGCCACACAGCTGTTGATCGCTTAAACTGTCAGGGTGGTGACAACACATTAGCTTGCAATGTCGTTGACGAGGTGTCCATGAGGATAGCGGAAGCATGTAGTACGTTCACCAACGTCCTTTAAGTGTGGCCTCGCAAGGACGTCGGACAGTCGCTTAAAGGAAGAGCGTAAAATGCACGTGTGCTTAGTCTTACGCAATGGACAAGAGATCCTACCCATTCGTGTAGAAGACGCATATGGATTCTCGGGATTCGACCACCTTCAGTTAGCTCGGAACATGTAAGCTGACTATATGATCAATGCGATAGCCTGTCAGCGCGTAGTTGGAAAATATGCAAGCTCGCGACCGCTAACTGAGGTAACGTAAGCGCACAAACTACGCTGGTTGGGTCATACACTCCGTATACTGTCGGAGCGTCTGCTGTACCCTGCAGTTCTGTGTGGCTGCTGATGAACGGAAGAAACCGCAAGATGGCCAGGCGATGACGTGATTACGGACAGTAAGAGCCTCGACCACATCGTTGATCAGGGTTGGTAGGTACCGTCGGACTAGTTGGAGAGTTTGAAACCATCGCTGGATGGAAACTCCCTCAGACATGACGGTGTCGTAGTCAATGGCGAGCTTACATTCGTAAAGTTGATGAGTCTTCCTTTTCATGAACCTCCAGTGTTTCTGCTGAGCTCTTGCTCATACTTTGTACTTATCTACTAAGCAGTTACTTCGTCGACCACTATTAGGATCAACGGCAGCCCGAGCCATAGTACTCACGGAGGAACGGTGAAATCGAAAATGAGGATGACGACGAGGAATGTAAAGTAGGTACAGCGGTAATCAGGTTATTCGAAAAATATCTGTGACGAATATTAGAATTTCATTCTGTGTTTGATTGCAGTCAGATGGTGCTTAACCATCCGACCGCATTTTCCATACTCATCTCAACCAGCAGTAATGTTGATTATTCGCACAGCGTCCCGCAGGACGTTTAGAATCAAGGGCTCTCTAACTTCACACAAATAAGCGATGGCTCACTAACATGGACGCGGTTCCAGGCATCGGTCTTTGTTCTAACATTCCTGGAGAAGACTCACCAAAAACAGGTAACAGGTAAGGTGCCCATTGAACTGGTTATAGAAAACAAATTACGTTTGGGAGTGTAACTTTCGTTGACATATTAACTTGTTTCGCCTTCTCACCATTTCATCAAGACGGCAAGAAGACATACATTGCGAGATGCAAGCATTTCGTTTATTCTCATCAGTCGATTACATAAAACATTCGGTTATATAGGTTAAGGGCGTAGCGACAAAACAATGAAATGAACGATCACATGGGTGCAATCAGGGTTCACTGCCACGGTAACGAAATTGATTGCGTCAGCACCTTTTGCCAACAGAGGGCCGGTGCGTGACGCTTGATCAACAATGCCTCGGAGAACGCCAACAACCTAGGGTTGCGATTGCGCAATAGGACCATGAACGAAGTGACGGGGTCAACCACATGACCTGTTGCGATTAGGTGTTTCGCGATCGAAGACGCCGGATTTCTGTTCGGGTGTTGGTATACTGACCCGCGTTGAGTCATTGTTTGCACCAGCCACTTGGGAAGTTTCTGTCCGTTACTGCCAACGTATGAGTCACCGCAACTGCAAGTGAACTGGTAGATAACATGAGAGGCAGAGTTTTCCGAGAAAGAACGATCGGGGCAGTGGAGACTCATCCTGCGGGTGGAAAGCAACAAACGCAATTCCGCTGCGGGATATGTGCGATCAATGGCTGATTTCAACTTTCGACTTACATCGGTAATATTGTGGTCACCTGTGTAAGGAAGGGTGATAAAAACCTGCTTCTTCGGCGCTGATTGTGGTTGGGAGGTAGCCACTCGTTCCTTGCAATGAATTTCAATAAATTTGGCCGGATATCCATTCGCAAGCAGAACACTCTTCAAGAGCTCCTCTTCAGACTTTAGACGGTCGGCCGTGCACAGTTTCCTTGCTCGGTGAAAAATAGTTCGCACCAAACTACGTTTGTAAGCCACGGGCGCAAATGAAGAGAATTGTAGGTACTGCCCACTCCATGTGCTAAATGTATCGTCTAAGCGTCCTAGAAATAAGGACGTCTAAGAATGGTAGTGAGTTATCTAACTCTTGTTCATGGGTGACACGGAGATTTCGATGAGTGGAATTAAACTGATGTAAAAGAGTGATGAAATGATCAAAATCGGTGAATATTAGAATGTCATCGACATACCGTTTATAAAGCAAAGAACGGTCAATATAATCCGATAGTCCATCTTCGACCATTCCAAGAAAAATATCAGCCAATGTTGGTTGCCCATTGCTACACCATCAACTTGCTTATAAGCACATCCATCGAACTCAAACCGAATGTTTTCCGTACACATAAGAATCAATTCTTTAAGGTAGTCGACAGGAATGGATAAAGAAATATTATGAATCAAAATAAAATTACATAAATAATCAACTGTTTCATGTAATGGAACGTTTGTGAATAGTGAGTCAACGTCAATTGAGTACATCTTTTGTGTGGAACTCACCGAAATATTCTCCAAAATATCACATAACTCAAAAGAATCCTTCAAAGAACGGGAGCTGAGGGTTTTACGGATGGGATCAAGGAGCTGAACTAGCCATCGAGCAAGGTTGTGGTAAGCTGAATCATCCATGGCAAGAATAGGCCTCAGGGGACACCGGCTTTGTGCAATTTGGGTGATCCTCTCATTCTTGGTGTACGGGTCCCTATCGGTTTCAACTGTTTATACTCCCGCTCACTTATATATCCATGCAATAAAAGAATTTGCAGCTTCCTCGATAGTTGTTTTCCACTGGAATGTACGGTCAACTTTGAACTTCCTACCATCAGCTAGGACGGTGCGCATTTTCATCACATAATCAGCTTTATTCAAGATTACAATGCCAGCGCCTTTGTCTGGTTTCAGAAATACCACGTCCTGCATCTGTCTCAGTTGTTTGATGGCCTCATAATGTTCAGAGAGTAGACAACAATGCTGGCGAATGGGTGACAATATAAACTGATGCGAAACATCGACCATTTTAGCACGAAACCAACCTGCAATTTCTGGCGAGGTGGAAGACAACTCTTTTAGCTGGTCGTATAGGTTTTCAAACTGAACTTGAGTCGTTAACCGGTTGACTTTCTTCGGCGGGAGTTTGTATTTTAAGCCCAGAGAAAGTACTTCTAACTGTGCTTGCGTAAACTGCTTACTTGACAAGTTGTGGACATGTTTCAGGGCATCACTGGGAAAATTGGGTTTGCTAATGGTACGATCCAACGAACCTTGGAGACTCTGAAGCGTTTTGGCTGCAGGTTTTCTTAATGGTATCCTTGGCGAAGTTCTCGAACTTTATACGGCATACAAGGGTAAGGTCAGCTAGCATAGCAGCAAAGCGATGTTGGGTTTCTATAAACTTGTGAAGATTTTCGCGGACCGTGTTGATGTGGGAAATAGTCTTTCAAAATTGTCGTTACTGATTAATAATTTTCCTTTCAACAGAGTTCTGAAGAAATCTGATGGAAAACGACCAGACCGAATACACTCCTGATAGAAACCAATACGAGTTCGTTCAATCACTGTTTTGCACCTCAGTGTTAACAATCGATTCAAACCTCGCGTAGTGTATGGAGGGAGCCTTCGTTTGAGAAATTTGAAACATTGAGTTCCCTTTATCCAGTTCATCAAGACGGCAAGAAGACACATTGCGAGATGCAAGCATTTCGTTTATTCTCATCAGTCGATTACAGCACACTTGATTCGCTGAGCTGACTACAGTATTTTATTATTACGACGCTACGTGTCCGTGGACTATTTTCCTCGGATTAACTACCTTGAATGTACGTTTATTCCCATTCATTATTGCATTTGCTTGACGTTATTCATTACAGAATCATCACGAGTTGACCAAGACAGTCTTGACTTTGATAGACCTCGGGTGCATAAATTCCGGTAGAACACTTGTCGTATCGATTTGTAAGCCCAGCAGTTGCCTACAGAGGGTATGCAGAACAGTGACCACGAGATATTACCCGAACTCTCAGTTAGGCAGAGGAATATAATTCTTAAAAAACACTGGCGTACTGACTCAAAATATGACAGTCTTCACGTAAATGTACTTACTTTCCATGACCCCCACTCAACTTGCGTAGATAAGCATGGAACGACATAAATTTGACGGGCGGATCCAAGTGTTCCAAATATGCCTCGTCATAAGGCTGAAACGCAGTGTGATATGAACACAATAATAAAGTGATAGTATTGAGAATTCTCCACGGAACAACAAGCCCACACTGGCATCACGACAGTACATATACGGAAAAGTTAGCCGAAGCACTACGAAGAGTAACGTTAAAAAACCTTAAGCAAAGCTAGTACTTCCGAACCGTAAACAGAACGGATATGAGAAAACATATTGTGCGTTGTGCTGATGCTCATTATTAAGTAATTCCTTGGTTAAGCCACGAGTTAAAACCAAGAGTTATCGGTTTCGCAACGTTTGATCCTCTCGGAGAGCCTTTAACAAGCGAAACCGTTAACTCCTTTAGTTTTAACTCGTGGCTCAACCGAGGATTTACTTAAGCAAAGTTATCTGACCTGCACTAATGAGGGTGACATGATGTCGGTTTGACATGAAAACCACGCAGAACTTGAAGCAGCTGATCTAATCTCTACACAAATCAAAGAGAACGAACATCCACGGTGACCTTAACTCCCGGTTCCGCCTACAGTCCACTTAGCAAGTGATCACGAGTCAAATATGCCCGGATGATTCGCGTTATGTTGGGGCTGGAATATTGCGATTATCTACTTCGACGCATGTTTGTCGTTGTGATTGTTAGATCGGAATAAAACTGATCGAAAAGGAAACCAATTCAATGCAAACATTTAGATACTTAGCCAAGTTAATCAGGCTGCAAAGCTCATCGCGGCCATTTGATACACCATTTATAGCCTTTGAGCCTTCCCGAAAGTGTTAAACGACCTCACTGCCTAGACCGAAAATTAATCAAGTCAAAAATGCATTAAGAGTTCGTGAAGAGATCTGGTCAAATTCGGGTTCAAACGAAATGTGGAAAATAACGGCTACAAGTACAGAAAACAACAATGACAGAATAATGGATGAAAACGGCTTACCTCTAACGGTGCGCAGTGGATGCACCTTCCAAAGGGGGGATGGTGGCAACTGTTGAGGAATAACCATCAAAATGGAAAACAAATTATATGCAAACGCCTGAAAAACGTAATACACCGAAGCACCCAGACACACAATCACAGTATAATCACATAAAAAGAAAACGATGTGAAGTCAGTAGCAATGGACCGTAAGCAAAGAATCTCGGCCAATGCACTATCTGGCGTGATCATGTGACATTGAGAGTGGATGAGTTTTCCCAAAACCGATCAGAGATTAAGAGGGGATGAAGTACTCGAAATCAGGATCTTAAATCTGATAAATATCGTCGCTAATCCAGAGGTATAATGAGAAGAAACTCTAGCACAATAGTTGTTAATAAGCCCGTCCGCAAATGTAAATAAAGTGCTACCTAGTAAATAACGCATCGAATTCCGACAACAAAAAAATAAGCGACAATGGCAATGCAATTCCTATCAGGAAATCACAGGAGAGCAAGCAGAAGGGAGAACACTGAAGACCCTCTATAGTGCACTAGGTACAACCGCTAACAGTCGGGGAATGGCCTAACACGCCAATTGAAAAAAACGACAAAACTGAACCCATGGTCATGTACGTGTGGTCACGAGTTTTAGATTATGATATGCTCGACTAGTCATCATCACCATAGACAGCAATACATCAGTGGTTCTCACTGATGCTTAACTGCCATCCAACTATGAAGAAAAGTAAACTTCGCACGGGAAAAAAAGAAGAAAAAGAGAAGGAGGAGGTACCTAACTACTAGAAAATAGCTAACGTCTATATTCAAACATTCAACATCAAGGTGCCTACACCTTGCAAACAAACAACCAAGCTGTAAGTATATATATTCCATATATATATATATATATATATATATATATATATAACTAAACATCGCCCTATTGTTTGCAGGCAGCAGGTGATAGTCTGTTCACACTTCTACAAGTAAGCTGAAATGGAACGGTTCGACTAGGCTAAGTGTATAGCGTTAATGTACACAAAAGGATACATAATGATCATAATCGTTTCTCTTTCTTACCAAAATAGTCGTCAATTTTATAAACAACATGACGTGCAAACATGCCGCTGAGGTCGTCGAAATGCATTTAATATTCACACGTGACTTCAGACTCACAGCTGCTCGTTTCGTTTGCGTTTGATCTGGCCATCCATTTTTGCCAACTCCTGATCAATATCATCCTCGACAACATTCACATTCGATCCCAGAGGGTTTATCGGCCTATTATCTACAATCTATATGCCATTAAAAAAGAACATAGAAAGTTTGGCTGAAACATCAGCATTTGCAGCCAGTTTCATTTTAGTAAAAACAATGCACAGCTGTTGAAAAATGAGTAGTAACCAATTAAGAGATTTAATATCTGAAACAGTGAGTTCCTCTGAGTCATTTGAATAGGATAATCGGGGGAAAATTACGATGCGCATTTATTTCGCATAATTTCATCGGCCAAAACGAATGACTTGGGAGAAAAAAGGAAACAATGAAAGATTACTGACCATGATTTGACAACGGAAGCAACTGAACAACCGACTAAACAGCGTACAGTGAATAAATGCACACAAAAAAATCACACATTCATACGGCGCACGTTAAGTTTCTTATCCGTAGAATAAACCTGGACGTACACATGCAAAGGGGAGCAGCCAGACGAAAAGCAGTTACACTCATAGGATTGTATGTCGCACTACTGACCGCGTAGGAGTGCTTAGGTAGTGAGGCACGATCCTATGGGCATACAGCAGAACTATTTTTATAGTTGCGGCACTGCTGTCTTCCGTATCAGGAAGAGGGTTAGAAAAGGTACCCTCAAACAAAGAGCACTTCAATTACCTAACAGTTGACCGTGAACGGCGGCGCGTCGAACGTGCGGGCGTATTATCCAATACGGTCGAAAAACATCTATCACCCAAAAGCCCGATGTAGCTTTGAGTACATCCACTGCGCGCAGCAGTGCTCAGAATCAGACGTCAATGTCTTATTCACTGCGCCCTCGGGCTAGGCAAGCCCCTCACTGCCAAGTGAGTCAGACTTTTGAGTCATTGGCTCCGGGTAGGGTCCCCCAAGAAAACCCTGTATCCTGTTGTCTCGCAGGTCAGACTTTTGAGTCAGAGACTCGGGGTGGGGTCCCTCAAGTCAACCCCCTTCCGCGGCATAAACGACCGGGAAGTATCAGAAGTTATCGCTCTCCCGACAGTGACATTATTAACCCAATACGACTTTCTCCTACTGTTTTACCCCCCATTTCTTCCGCCTTCCATGTGCCTTCGGGCGATAATTGTTTTCTGAGGCCAAGACAACCGGTAAACATTGGCGCCTTCAATGTCCGCACTCTCCGACAAGTCGGTCAGCAAGCTGCTCTGGCTAGTACTCTCTCAAGTCTGGAGCTTGATGTGTGCTGCGTGTCGGAGACGCGAGTCTACGATTCTAGCACCGTAATCCATTTGAGCTCACCTCTAGATAACTGTCGATTCAAGCGCTTCTCTCTCAGGGTTTCTGGTGACGCCGAAGCTGAATCTCGCGGTCAAGCTGGGGTGGGAATCGCACTGAGTTCCAGAGCAGAGCAATGTTTGCTCGATTGGATCCCAGTGAACAGTCGCTTGTGCGCTGTCAGACTCAATACATCGGTAAAAGTCTGTCGACGCAAATCAGAAAGACGTTGTATTCATTATATCGGCGTACGCTCCAACAGACAGCTGTTCGGATGATACCAAGGAAA
>LOND01003212.1:23636-34731 GCA_014220965.1 Paragonimus kellicotti | reverse complement strand
ATGCAAAGATACGATATATCTTTTTTGTCAAAGCAAACGAACGCCCTTTCCACGAAGGTTGACAAAAGAAAATGCTTGACTGGCTGCTCAGTAATGCTGCAAAATGATCGATGGGGTGCTGGTTGGGTAAATGAGATGGTCCAGTTTTAGGAGGAGCAGAAGCGGTCTAATCTTGAAGGTCCATTTGCCTCTTTAGGGACATCAGCCAAATGTAAACAAAACGCTCTACTAGGTTATGAATGCAGATAGTCGGGAAATCTGCAGAAAAGAAGCGTCTTCACTGTGTATATCAGGCGACTTTCTAGGGATCACAAGAGGGTCGGTTACAGCCAGGTTGTCCGAACTTTCTGTAATTAGCAACTGTGATTTTTGTAGGCTGGCTTCATGACAACTGATGAAACACGGGTTAGACAGGTGTATATTGTGCTATTTTTTGCAGAAATCGAGAGACACACTGAAAAGTTACCTTGATCAAACTTGCTCACCGTGAAAACAGCGTCCGTAATCCCACAGTCCCCCAGGCGCTTCGATCTCACAGGACTGTGACTTTCACGGAGCACTGATTCCTGAGAAGGCGGGACAGTGGAAGATGTTGGTTCACACTTTATTGGCGAAATCGGAGTGGTATGGAATGGATTACGTTCTTCAGATCTGAGGACCAAATCCAATGAATCCGGTAGACTAACAGACTGACCATCGATAAAAGCGGTGGACTGGGCTTCCATACGAGTTGGAGACTGGAGATGATACCAAAACGGGAAAAGTCCAACAATGCAAACAGCAAACGTAATGGTGCTATACTAACTGGACAATCAAGTCAGGAATTAGACTATCAGAGGCGGACAATGAATGCAACTTTAGGAGAGGATAAGAAAACATGGAGTTTACATGGGCAAGCTTGTGTTAAGTCAACAGGACTTCATCACTAACTTCAACATACCCATGCAGCTAAACGGAGCATAAAGGACCACACTGGTAAGTATCCTGATTCTCTTAGGGTGAAATCATTTCAAGGTTACTTAAATGAGAAGACAAACATGCATGCAAACAATGCACAAATGACGACGTCGGTGGGTGAGTTCGTTCATACGGTTTTGAACAATATGGCTGACTGCAGTATACGAACTAGAGCCAAATTTGCATTACCATGTAAGTGTTCATGAATACTCTATACCTGAGATGGACAACTTCCGTGAACAAGTGTTGTTTTACTCGCCATTATCAACTCTACAGTATGTAGTCGACAAGACGTATAACGAATTTAGGCCAAACAAACGGTGTAACATAGTACCACTTCCAAAACCTTTCAAAGTACTGTGATTGATCTAAATGTCATTCAGAGACTAATAAACGTCCTTCAAACATGATCTGGCTTCAGTCATATATCCAATCCATTGTGGTAACAAGTGTAACGAAACCGAAATCAAATGACTGTGGGCCTCGGATGAGGTTGAGCATCAAATTATAAAATTTGAACGACAAAGTAACGAACAAGACTTCTTTTCTGTTTGATCATCAGGCTAATTACGATGCAATAAATAATAACATCATCCTGCGTAGTTGAACAGTATTGCGAGTAAGACAGTCTCGAGCGCGATTGTTGCCCATTTGACCGACTCTAATCATTCTGTCAGTAAGAAAGATGCTTTTCAGATTGTCTACCGAGTGCCAAGGAATCGATCAAAAATGGTGAGATTCCGAATGTTGACCGTTGCCGAGGCCATTAGTATCCGATTGCGCAACCCTGACCTCTGCGCACAGAAGTTCGTGCGGACACTTAATCTCCCCTGGCCCACAATCAATCAAGCCCACGATTTGGAACAGTGATTGCGTAACTGATAACAAACACGCCGTCCATAACCTCTATTGACCGTTTTTCTGACTCACCCCAGTTACTGTTTCCATATTTATTGTGTTGTAATTAGTCTGACGATTAAATACAGAAGTCTTGCTGGCTACCTTGTCTGTTCTCATGACCTCAATGGATATTTTTGGACGAATTATAAAATTTGCGCAGAGACCGTTATAAGAAATCCGGCTTCTGTCACCACACCAGTAGAACTATTCAATGGAAGGCTTCAGATACATTTGTTGTAGTCAATCGTGTTCCATAACCCATACTCGGAAGGCTAGAAGAAACGATCACAACTCCTTCCAATTCTTAGTTACTCTTGGTTGTGCCTATTTTCCCGAAGCTCTGGCAGTTGTACGCGTAACAATAAACAACCGGAGCAAAAGAAATTCGGTATTACCAACCTCGTTGATAAATTGAGTGAAACATCGGGAACGACGGCTGCGTTTTGCAGCAGTCGGTCGGAGATCGGGGGGTGATGAAACAGTGTCTACAGCTTGATCCAATTCGCTACGAGCACGTTTGACTCGATTGGGGCGCTTGGTCGGAGAGACGGAACGGTTTTCGTGCGGAGGTGGCTGTATCGATAGGTTAAATTCATTCGAAACAGTAGAGTGAACTTGTACCTGATCCCCAGTGCGGCCAGGTAGACCACATTGACGACCGATACTTGGCCATCGTCTGTTGACCTCTAACACCAAAGGAACAAGTAATTCCTCTTCGAACTCAAAAGGAAAATTTCCATGCAATCGACCGTCATAGTTATTTAATAGTTCTTCCAGGAAGCTGACATCTTCTTGAGCCTGGTCGTCTCCCATATAGGGTAAATTGGCCAATTCCGTTTCGTCCTCCACGGAAAAGTTATGTTGGACTGGCGCCCAGGTGCACACAGTGGGTACTGGATCAATCTGGCAAAATCAATTTGAGGAAAAATACATGAGTCGAGTAAAATTAAAGAAATTATGGTAGGGCTCGTTAGAACTGTGGGCTCAAAAACAAATCATGATTAAGTGCAAACGGCACCGCTGCCTATGATGTAGTTCACCTACCTGGGGTATCATATTCAAACCAACACAATAGGTTTTTCCAGCAATTCGAGCCTCGAATCGACCAAATTGGTTGTAGACCTGAGGCACTTCCACAGGCTCGGCTAATGGACAAGGACAGACGGATGGAGATTGAAGTGAGTCTAAGTCATTCCAATGTCCGTAGTTTAAGTCAGATGCGAGAGAAGATGAGGCTAGATTAGCGGCTTTCACAACAACCATTTGATCTGACAACAGACGGCGGTTAGTTGCCATCAGATCGCAGACTTGGGACCACTTTGAGATGAGTTGATTGCGACGTATATCTTGGTAAATCTCTCGAATCAGCGTTTGTAAACGACGACGGCGATCGGTCACACCAGTTGCATTTGGTCGTGACATCCCATTGGTAGTCGATCGCCGTCGGAGAGAAGTGACCAGTTTGCTTCGGCATCGAGCACGATTAACAGTGACCTTATTCTGAGCGTTCAGAAGCTCGTTCTCGTTAGGGGAAGGGTCACTCGGAGTATTTCGAACCATCTAAAATTTTGTTGACGGAAGACGGAAAAACTAAGAGACAGGTAAAACAGTGACAACATTGTTACATTCAACCGATTAGTTAGGTTGAGCATCATTTTACAAATAAGTGATAAAAGCCAACGGTGCAACAGCGGAAGCGGTCATTCAGTGGGAAGCTCTGTAGGCGAAAAGCTGATGAATAAATACGCAAATGCACCAGTAAGGAACGATGGTGATATTCGATACATTGAAACGTAGAATGCTTTTCTACGGTGCATTCAGAAGCTGGTGATACTGAAATTCAATACAATGAACTGCTGAAAGCACGCAACGTAAAATAGTTGCACGAATACATTACAGCTATTTAAAATTTGCGAATTTAAGATGCGTCTCAGAGATTTTACAAGCTAATAATTAAACCAAAGTTAGGCCCCGCCGTTCACCCACACGCACACGAAAACTTAGAAAGGGGGCTCATAAGAAACACCAGAGATCCACCCGACCGCTCAATGGGTGGAAAGACTACCAACTAATCCACGGACTTAATTCGGAATGTTGAGATTGATTTCAAAGAACTATCTAAATAAAAAAAAACCTTAAGCTTGTTAGTAGGAAAAATGTTTGTACCATCTACTACTGATAAACAATAGGAAAGTTGGCTGAAATCAACTGAAGACCACTCAAGTTTTGTTGCAATTTTCGCGTTTAGATAAACTTTTCGGCCGATCCCATTCGAAAATAACACCTTATTCGAACTTCGTTCTTGTTAGAGTACACTAGTAGTGCATATTCTGGCGCCGATCAGGTTTTGAGCTCCGATTTACGCTCTCGAAACAACTGTGTTCATCACTAAACACGGTGAACCACTACACATAAGGGTTAAGTTATGTTGGCCAGCAGGCTGAATGCAATTTTAACCTAGCTGACGGATTCTCATAACAGGGTTATCGACTGGAATCAACGGGACAGTCGCTGTTTCCTATCCATTAACAACAGCACTATTCAAAAGCAGATATTGCTGATCATTTGGGAGTGACAAATCGGTCGTGCCTAATTTCGGGCGAACGGCGCAATACCTAACACGGTCTAATTCTCTCATCTAAAATTGTCACGCATAGTTCACACTCCGATCGGGGCAAGAATATACACTGCTGATAAGTTCTAGCAAGTGTAAAACTCGGGTCTGATGTTTTTTATTCGAGAGATCGACCTAAACGCCGAATTGAATTTGAAAGCTGTGGTGAAATGCGAGTGACACCTAACTTACACACATACTTCGCGCGTAAACACAGTTTCTGACACGTCTCCAAGAACATCGCTTAGAGGCAAAACTAAAAACACTGCATATGACTGGGTGATTACGAAACCTTGACGACGTAAAAGCACACGGAATAATTCCGATGGAATCCACACTACTGCCTAGATGAACAACCAAACCAGAAAGAATCGGAAGACATATTCGATAGGTCGCTTAATTTTTCAACACGATAAAACTGTTTATCGATAACAGCAGTCAGGACTGTCAATTGTCATGTGAGATGGCGGCTAATGCGTCATGCTAATGTCGTGAACGCTGTCGTTGTTTGGCCGAGTTGTCTGTGAAGTGAGTGCACTTAATGATGCGGGGCAGTGAAAGCCGTAAGGAAGCTGTCTTGCTGATGACGCCTTACTTTCACTTACAGCTCGATTGTTTGTTTGCAGTGAATGCGCCTTTGAGTTTGTATGTTGAATAGACGTGGCTATTTTTAGTGGTTAGGTTTCCTTCCCCTCCCCTCCTCTTTTGTTCTTCTTTTTTCCTATATGGTTTTTTTTTCATTCTTCATGGTTGTGTGGCAGTTAAGCGTCAGTGTAAACCACTGATATATTGCTGTCTATGATGATGATGAAGCTGCAAGCAGCACAATCAATCCCGTTGCAGAGCCAGGAAAAAAAATGTTAGGAGCAAAACAAACTGTTTATTGTGCACCTCGTTTATATCGTTTCCTCTCTACCCTGCATCCTTATAATAATTGGCAACTTGACACACTACACAATAACGATCGGAAGTGATCAGCAAAACGAAAGTACATAGAAGTTTAAGAAGCCAAAAGTGATAGCTGAACAGAAAAGTGTTGAACTGCAACAAAACGGTATATCACTAGAATTTACTTATTTGGGAGAAGAAATGGAACAGCAGAAAAAATAAACGAACTATGTATAACAAATATTTATTGATTCTTGATGAAATCGCAAGTATACATGAGAATCGATAGTTACGAACTGCACAGAAATGCGGCAAAAATTCCTGGCACAAGTCGGCGTTTACGTACGTTGTTGCTCAATTCATGCGTCGCCGTTTGTTACCAAAGCCCCGCCCAGTCTGAGAAAAAGGAATTGTTGAAAACTCACAAAATAGTAGTGAAAAACGATGTAACAAGTGAGCAGGGTTTTTTTAAGACTCACTATCCGACTAAATACATCGCAGTTACATCAGTGTTGGATACAACGAAAGAAAACTTAGGATGGTTATCATATTTGAGTTCGCGTGTGCAGAAAAGAAACCTTATTACACAACCAAACGGTAAAACTGTGTGGATGCGTAGTAAAGTTGCAATCGCTGATGGAATATCAGGTAAAGATACGGTATCTATATAGAATGGCTAATAGGAGATAGTTGTAGACAAAACAATGCAGCAGCAATAAAACAGACTCAAAAACAAAAAACACAAAGCTTTACCTATGAAAGGAGATGAGCTGCTATTCACAAAACGGCTTTTGCCGGTGAACGATGTCATTAATTTAATCCTACTCAACGATTAAAGCACAATGTGTGTTGTAATCGCCCTCCACTGTGCAAACACCTTCATTTGCTCCCGTGGTACCAGTAACTCTGGTCAAACGACCGAAAACTACTCTGAACCGGTACATGAGGTCGGTTACTCTGATGTAGTAGTTAAATAATAACGCCATTCAAAACCAACTGTCCGATTTGAATCAGACCATCAATGTGACATGTAGAAATAGGGCCACTCAACCGAGAATAGTGGTATCAAATTATGATCATAAATGAAGTTACTGAAATTGCTTGTACAACTTACATTTGTGCATTAAAAAAGTTGTCCAGATTTTGAAATCATCTTGGTCCACTACAAATTCTTTCAACAGATCCAGTGCTGTTGTTCATACATTTTAGTTACTATATGACACTTATCTGTCTGACATCATGAACACACCTTTTCTATTTATCCCATCGATGACAGCTATGTAAAATTGTGATGTATACGGACTGACGGGGAAATAACAAGGACATGCTAAAACGATACACTGTTTAGTAAAGCGGAAAATATTATCGGTATGTTAAAAATAACGTAGTAATAACAAAGTTTGAGACAAAATGCTAAAACCAAACGGACACGAGATACCTGCGTCAACTGTTGAGCGGATCAATTTTTTTCAGGTTAATGGCTAACTCTCATGTTGCACTCGAATTTTCTGTAGAGCGACCGGAGTCAAGCGTGCTGGACACTATAGGATTACCTAGACCCACAAAAATCCAATGGTATGTTCGTTACTTGAACCTACGGGGTCCAGACTGAAAGCCAATGTGGTCGTGACAGCAAACAGCTCTTCATTTTATGCTGTCACGTCAGAGGACTAGTTATTAGTTGATATAGAAACGAACGGCGAAATTAAAGGAGACGTTTCCAACGTCTGCATAACGAGGTGCAAGCTATTATGTGGCGTACAAGGTTATATGTGGGTAAGATAGTTTCAGGTTGTCCAGGGTGCAACATCCGGGCCCGAATCCACGCAATGTGATAGATATTAGTGTCGCTACTACCAAGCTGTACTGAACGGAAGGAGAACAAACGCAACTCGTGTTTGAGCGTATGACAGGAAGGTTGTACAAAAGACAATGGGCTGTTTCGAGTAGAATGGCTTAACAAAAAAAAGATACCAGACGCCAGTTCTGTATATTTCAGAGCAGCAAACAAACCCGAGCACAACGACTCAGGGATTAACACAAACGGTGAACTTTATCGGAGATGTTCATTAAGAGAAGAAACACAAACAATAAAAATAGCTTTGAAAGTTGACAATTCTTCCCGATTAGAACTATTCCGAATTGCACAACGTAGGATCCGCGAGGTACCGTGGTAATCAATTTGGAGGTTTGCGAAAGCACGTCAGGTGTGGCCAATCCGAGCGAACAATAAACTCAACTGGGTGAGAGCATTGAATGATTGTACTGAACGACATATGCTTTTGTTCTTCTGCTTGGTACAAATGTTAGACGACCATAATGGACTTTGATACAATGGAGGTCGAACTGGTAGTTAACTTGTTGGACAATACCCAGCAGATACACAAAAATCGTAAAAGTGGTTACGAGCAAATGAACTCCATCATCTAGTTTACATTATTGCGTAACTTGTCAATGTTTACAGGCGTAAACTTTCTGACACATACCTGGCGACCACCTCGGCGTTTCTGAGCCTTATGTAACTGTGCATCGAAAATTATTTTCCAATGAGCCACTTCCTCATCACCTGTGATGAAGAAGCGAAAAAATAGCAGCACACTGGTAAAGAGGACATTAGCGAATGCAACAGAAAAAACATGTCAAGAAAAATTAGTTCAATAAATATTAGCACGTACACACATATTGTGGTGGGTTATCAAGCGTGTTGGACAATAAAAACTGTGCTTTATTGGACGCCTTCGCGATACAATATGTGCACCGATACACTTGTAGCCAATTAATATATAGCAGAGCTAAGCGGCATATAGTTTTTTTTTAAATATTAAAACGAGTGCGGCATAAAGTGTCACTTCAGATGACCTGACTAGTGCCCCGTGATCGGTCCTTCGGGCTACAGACCAAGACCTTTAGTTCAAGAACCCAAATCATACACTGATCAACTTGCTGCCATATGATCAAAGTGCATAGTGTGACTAGCGATAGATAGACATTTACAATGTATATCGGGCAACTGAAATTCGTTCACCAAGATCATTACACTTAGCATGTTAGAAATGCTTGTTTCGAAACTACCGCCAAATGACGTCACGAGTTACGTGATGTATTCATCCAAAATATGCAGTTACTGAAACGTAAGTAATCGGAAGCAACAACAGTAACACTTCAAGTTCCGAGGTCATACAGAGCTGTTGTACCCCGTCCCTGAGTGAAATGCCGAAATCATACCAGTGCCACAACTGGCGGCAATGGAGAATTACTAACGGCTACTTGGTTTTTCGATCTACCTGAGCCGGCATAGCTAGCATCAGTATAATCATTTTAAGCCCCCAACCATACACGTAGAAAGAGCGGTTTGATCTGCCGTTGGTTTTAATACTGGTCCGCAAAGTAGCGGTAAGAATTTAGGAAGAGAAACTGAGCGAAAAGCAACGGAGATTCATGAAAAAAAATCAACAACCCTACGAACACAAGCACGTCAGTGACTACGACACATTGCCATTATCAGAGAGCGCTTCTAGCCAGCGGTATAAATGGTCATGAAACTCCCAACCCGTCAGACGGTACCTACCGACTACACTTAGCAGTGTGGTCAAGGCTTTCTCAACCCGTGACTATGTCATCGCCCGAGCACCTCGCGGTTTCTTCCAATTATCAGCAGCCACGCACAGCCACGCACAATACAGCAGACGATGAAGCCGGCATTTTTCGTTAAGTCGGCTAACGGTTGCGAAGCTGCACATTTTCTAAATGCGTAGTCAGGTAAATAAACTGTATGATCACCTCAAACGTGTTATCAGTGGTGGTGAGCGCAAGCACGGGTCGTTGTGGAAACGGGGTACTGACCAAACTGATATTCCAAGTTTGTCAGCTTTTAGTTTAGCGTCGCAGTTTAGAGTGATATAATACACAACAATCAGCCAGTAGCTCAACATGTGCTAACAGTGGAGCAGAGTATTCGTGAAGACGTGATCAACGATAAATGTGAACATGGAACATGAGATTAAGCGATCTTTTCGCAGACCTCTGGAGAATACTAAGGCACGGTAACCCATAATAATGAATTTTTGCACACAAAAATAAAGGCCGATTCCAGTGAATCTAATGCATTCATTCGAAACCACCGAGGAGATAAAATTAACGAAATATCTATGGTGAAGCATCTTATAAGCCAGCGCTCATAAGTGGATACACTAAAATGCTGGGTGGTTCAAACATAGTTGAAGATGTTTAAACAGCAGTTAAGACTGAAGAGAACCGATAAAGAGGTCAAGTGTGCTCATTCGGGTAAGGCTGGAGTAATAATGCTTTAATGATCCAGTTCAGGATCGAGCTCCTCAATGGTTAAATAATTCGATGCTAAGAACAGTCACCATGGGTTTAAACACAAAAGATAAAACAACCCAAAAGTCTGCCGTAGACGCAATCATGTGCAAACCTGGATCAAAAACCAGCCGAGATAACTTGTAAATGTTCGTTTCATAAAATAAAGCCGACCAAGTTAACAGCGAGCACTTACCTGACAGAACGCGGCCGGACAAGGGACAACTCGCGTAGATAATGGGCTTTCCTTCACCGAAAGCAGCCTGCAACTTAGTCAGAGCAGGCTCTGCAGCGTTGGCTGTTTTAAAACGTACGATCGCTTTGCCTTCTGCGGGTTCGACATCAATCCACGCCACTGGATGATCTGTTCCAAGCTATCACAGGGATGTGACACAATGTTTAAACAGTAAATGTGCCAAGAATATCTCATTTTTGAAGCCGAAATTAATCGCGCCCCAATGCAATGATGTAATCGAGCAATTAAAGACGATACAGTAGAATAATTGAGACAATGGATTCGTGGGTTGAAGTCTAGAACATTCGTTCCGGAGATTTGTTCGAAGTGTTGGTACTCGGCGGCAAAATAGAACGAAAGTTGCATTTACATCAAACAGTTCTCGGCGCTTTCCCCTAATAAACGTTAATCGCAACGAGTGATTGAATACACACAGATCAACCATGAAGCTTTTACATGACCGGACGAGTGTGGATAGACACAACCGACCCGATTTTCATTGTACACTGGTCACGGTTACAAGAGCACGAAATGTTGAATATAAAATTTTAAGATGCTCCCCGAAATGCGAAACCCAAACGGTTTCTTTCCTTGTTAGAGTTAATATGTAATTAGTCTGGATGAGGTTGAAACTGGCAATCTTACACGCTGAGTTGAAGTCATTGCTCACTTGGCCATTATCACTATGAGCATCACGAAAAATCATAATCGGAATATAGTGCCTGTATGATCTTGTCCAATGCATATTAACAATCCGAGGTAGGCGCGGCTATTTAAACTAACGGGCATGAACAACCTGCACATCAAGCGAATTAACTATCCCTTCAGCAGCGATGCGCACAGAACTGACGGTGGAGCACATATAAACCTAGGGTGCTAACGCGAGGGGTTGTTAATCCAACCCTTTTACGCACAATTTTTATCTGATAAGTCCAACCAGAAATGAACAGAATCAAGGGTGGATGTAGGCATAGGTAAATAATCATCAGTTTAATATACATCTAAACATGTGGCAGGATTACACTGTACTAGGAAGTTCGAAAAAATTTACACAATGTATCTTCCGAACATATTTCGCTGCATCTTGTCAGATACATACTGCAGTCTGAGGGTTTGTATACCAAAGTTCATTGGGCACAGTGAAGCCAAACTATATATATATATATATATATATATATATA
>LOND01003212.1:6426-23536 GCA_014220965.1 Paragonimus kellicotti | reverse complement strand
ATATATATATATATATATATATATATATATCACCGTTGTAGTTTCTGCTTACTTCTCGAGAAATGGGGGTTTACTTTTCGTGTTAGCATTATCAGGGAAATCTGGTATTGATAAATAAGTTTTTCTGCACGCGGAAGGATGGCTTTTGTTTGTCAACTGCTACCATGGGCGATAAGCTGCTATAAGCCGTAGATCGGCCCGAGGTCTGATAGTAAAGTGCCTTCACGACGGGGACACTTTTCCTGGGTAGGCATTCCCAGAGCGCAACAAGATAAAATAAATCGAAGGACTCTCTGATGTCTCTAAAAAAAATAACTGTCGGCCTTCCACATGAATGGCAGAGTTTGAACATCTGGCGGAATATGAAGGTGTGGTTAATATAATCAGGGCAAGGATGAAACCCAATTTTAAGCTAAGTGAATAGGCTGTTCACGCGTTTCGCTTAGCTTACGAAGCACAATGGCTCAAAACAGCCTTGACACAATATGAATTAGGTTACTACCTTGGTGATTTGCACATGAAGTTTGTCAGGCATTTCTGAGGATGGGGATAGTGTTAGTCGAATTTCAGTTAGTCAAAACGACTTCAGTGCCGTTGGTTTTTCTCCACTAAGACTTGGCTCCCGCCCATAAAAATGGCAGGAGGAAGTCCGTTTGAGCGGAGTGCCTTGTGACGTTTCAGGAACTTAATCGCAAGTGATACTTCTGTTTCCGGGGGTGGAAGAATGTCAACAGACTAGTCAGCACAGAGGGAGCCCGAAGGCATGACCAACGGCGTCGGTGGCCAGTTGAAATGCTGTTGGAAATGCTTCGTCCAACGTTCTAAGCGTCATTGCACGTTATCGATGGGCTCACCACCGGCATCGCTCACACCCAGCTTCTTCATACCCTTTGTTCAGATGAGGTGGGAAAATATTCGGGAGATCCGGGTAGCACCGACAGTAGCAACACAAACATGTAGTACACTGTATATGTGCCCAATGTGCCTCAGCGTCGTCCGGTGGGTGGAGTACTAGACTCCAACGAAGGTGCAGGAGATTCCTGTTGATCCACGTGCATGCACCATTGTGAAAGTGGCAAGCTGGAATTGTGTCCGGCGGACAAGTAGGAGGTGGCGGTGCATATTACCAAGCCTAATGGGGATTTCATCTGAAATAGTAAGAGCACATGAGATCCACGAAAGCCTTTCCACTAGCACCCAACCATAAGAGACAAGCAAGCCTTCGATAATGAAAAAAGAAAGGGAGGAGACTCAACTAATGAAAACAACAATGACTATATTCAAACAAGGTGCCTACATCAATCAAACAAACAATCAGGATTCACTAGTGATAATAGGGCGTCATCAGCAAGACAGCTTCCTTACGGCTTTCACTGCCTCGCGTCATTAAGTGCACTCACTTCACAGACAACTCGGACAAACAACGACAACATTCACGCCACTGAACCCGATTGGCTGTCACTGCACTTAAAGTTCCCAGTCACCGATTCTGAGTCAAAAGGACCACAGTCCAGAAGACGAACCTAACCTACAATGGATAAGCCTTTGGAGAACGACTTCATTTTTCTAGGTCGCATCTCGCGACAATCTACCGCAGCATCGACAGTGCTCGGTGTGGCAAACGACCAGCTGGCATCCGTAATACATGGCCCAACTATGCGTCTGTGCAAACTTAAGGACTGAAAGAACTAACTAGCTTAGCACTCATCACTAAATACTCACTTCCCAACCTCTACGTTACTCACCCGTTGGTGCCACCCGATGTGACCAATCGAACACAAATATCGGGGGTCAAATACCTGAGCATCCAAGTCTCGAAACCATACAATCGCACAGACCTCACAGTCGCTTTTTGTATGCGACCCTGAAGCTTCAGAGAGACATCTCTGTCAGCAGAGATGTCCTACACTGGCGGATACCGCCCTAGCTTTAGAGTCACAGGATTGTACTTCATTCTCAATACCTCTGTCGTTGCACAAGCCGGCAAACATACATAATGACGCACAAATTTACATCGACCAGAGAGAATCGCGGGAAACTCCAGTGCATTGCGGACTAAGCTGTTTGGCTGGATGCACTGGCAAGACGTAAAAGTCTTTGTTTAGAAATGGTGCTCGGGAACAGAAGATAAACAGTTAGCCCATGGATGAGTTTCGGTTTACTCTACGTTATGAGAAATATGCCTCTGGTAGCATTAAATAATTTTACAAATAGCGTTAATGGTTAGAGGTGTCCGTGGCCAGACCAACCAGTCACAGGTACCGAAACCGAAGGATGCCGACGTACATATGTCTACAAGAGTGGTTGGCACTGCATCAGTTGTGACTCCACCTATATCCTTTACAGAGTGTAAATCTAAATAAATAGGATCAGGGAGAAAGTTAAGTGCATAAGATTTCTTCCAGTTAGACATTATAGATATACATGACTCATACGTAACAGTTTTCCTCTAATCTGGAAACATTCACATTAGTTGGCACTGTCCCACGATCAACCACAGAACAATATCGCCGAGTTTTGAAGTGCATATATAAATATGGCGCACAAATCAGAGCCCGCCGTTTCGCCGAACATTTGTGTCCATATCAAGTAGCATTGTTATCGTCCACTAAACAGCAACATTACAAAAGTGTACATCAACATATGATGAGCTTTTCAAGTTTTGACGACGGTTGTAACCAATGCGAGTTTGACAATGCACAGTCGGAAATGACAATGCAGGATGCTCCATGGAGCGTATCCATGAGTACTACGCAACGATAACAGTACTTACGAGCTTAGGATACTGCAAACTTAAATGACTAAAGCAAGTCATATGAAAATTTGCTTTCTTTGATTGACATACTAGGTGCTAGTATACGCCAAGCTACTCAGTCTGTTGAACACGTCCAGTGATGCTACAAGGCAGGCATCGCGAGCTCGACATTAGCTAGATCACCTTATCTGCTGTGAGAGACAAACGGTGGTGAACGTAGATCCAGCCATAACGACTCATAACAATCCAACGTTTCTAGCGCCTTACGTGTAGTCAAAGTTGAATTATAACAACGGAACTGTAGAATTCTGTCGACGAGTATTGAAATATTTACCTATACCGTGGAGGGATAAAATATTAAATTACCTTATCCACAAGCCATTGTTTCAGGGCTAAGACAGTAAGCCCTTCAGAGGTTACTTTACCGTTTTCAACAGGAACATCTTCTGAGGTTTTTGTGTCATCAACGGACTCTTCTTTTTCATCTTCCGGTGCATTTGTCTGATCTGCGTGAAAACATGTGACACGCTGTTATAACTTCTGCTGTAAACAGGAAAATTATATTTTCGTTTAAAAAACTGAGAACCGAACCAAAAAAAGATGTACGGAATGTCCCCAAACACAAGACACTGAACTAAAACATATGAACATGGATTCCAAAAATAAACGTGCCTTTGTTAACCTTCGGAAGCCCGGAGAGCTCGAGGAGAGCACCAACGGACATGCGAGAAGTAACTTTTTCATCCCTTTCAGCTTCTGCTGCTGTAGTTTTGAGCATACGAGCTTCCATTTTTGCATTTTTCTCCTCCTTTTTCCCCTTCCAGTAATCTTCCCTGGGAAAAAAAAGTTCCACTGTGAGTTTTCTAGTTCGAAAGAGGCGTTAGAATTCGACTCAAAAATAAAACGTACAAAAAAAGCACTTGAAACAAGCAAAAAACATAAAGTTATTGGACGAAAAATGCACCACACGCTCAAAGGCATGGACATTGCTTGTGGCAGCTTAAGAGTAACAACGCACGATTACCAACCACACGACCTCAGGTCCGAGCCCAGACAAAACGACTCTTACTGTCTGGGTTCTGGCAGTGTGTGCCCAGTCCATTACGACCACGGATGTCAACAAACACCTTGCGATATAGAACACGGAAACCCTTTTTCGCGGTTTCGAGGGCAGCAGCTGATTGTTGTGGTTTACCATACAGGCATACATTTATGTTAAAAATTTCTACTAGCCAAACAAAAACTAATTCGAGCAGAAAGAGTTCGAAAGTAATGTACAGGTATCGCACAGCTATATCAAAATCAACACAACTAGCGATAAATTCCGTCCGGCAGAATTTTAATGATTTTTAGCAGCTTAGATAGATTTCACTTCAACCATCTCAATGGATAACACTACTAAGCGCATGCGCAAATATTCGACTGCTGTCAGCCGA
This sequence comes from Paragonimus kellicotti, assembly GCA_014220965.1. NCBI lineage: Eukaryota > Metazoa > Platyhelminthes > Trematoda > Plagiorchiida > Troglotrematidae > Paragonimus > Paragonimus kellicotti. The sequence goes on along the minus strand of LOND01003212.1, from coordinate 19,345 downwards.
TCACAGAGATCGGACGCTGACGTAATGTGACGGTCCATGCATCACCATGACCTGTCACTAAAATGGACGATGTGACGAGCACACCGACAGAATCCTTCATGCAGGCAGGCTAACAGGTAAGGATTTGACGGACTACATACTTCTCGTCCGGAGTATGCGGTACTAACTCTGGTACGCTACAACCCACCGCTGCCTTGTGGTACAGGCTTTTGAGCCAAAGGCTTTGGTTGAGAACCCTAATCGTTCTCCTGTCTAGGTCTGGGCGTCCTGGCAGTATCTCAGCCCACATACAACCATGAATAATCACAACAAATAAATGACATTTCATCATTGTTATCATGGTCACTAAAACATCGATGATTCCCACTGATGCCTAACTGCCGCACAACTACGGAAAAAAAGGCAAAACCTATACAGGAAGATAGGAGAGAGAGAGAGAGAGAAAGGAGGAGAAGGGAGCTTACTACTAAAAATAGCTATCTATATTTAAAAATTCAGCATCAGGGTGCCTACACCTTGCGGACAACACAACTCATCTGTAAGTGGTGCCTACACCTTGCGGACAACACAACTCATCTGTAAGTGGAAGGAGTCATCAACAAAACCTCCTTATGGCTCAATACGCCGATCTAATGATCATTCTGGCTGAGAGTAAGAACGTCCGGATCCGCCAACTTAATGATGATAAGTATAGTTTGAGCAGGTTTGAGCTGGCATCACATCGCTCATAACTAGGCAAACGGCTTTTGGAACTACACGCTATTTTTAGTTAATGGTTTCCCCTGGTGCCTCTTTTCATGAATTAGACCTGATCTCAGATGAAGCACACGACTAGAGGTGGCAAGGTTTAATTCAGGGCTGTGTTTCTTACTGGAACACATATAGATTCAGATCTTGAAATGCGTTGTCACTTTGTTTTGAATATCGCTCGCCAATAATCTTACTGGCTGGTTAGCGAGAGTGATCAAACCAGCGATTTAGCGTATACACCAAACCAGCCCGGAATGCAATAACTGGTTTGGACCGATACCCGGGTAAACGGGTGGGCCAGCTCAACGTCACCGGGCGCGTCTCCAGTCAGCGGATTCGGGAACGGATTTCCACGTGGGTGCTGAAGAAACAGTCGCGGAAAACCAGCGGTAGCATTACCAGAGCGTGGTGGGTTGACAGCCGGGTCTCTTATAAAATGTCATAGCTCTTTGACGGCACCACGACATGGCGTATGTTACCTCAACACGAAGGAGTTTCAGCTCCTCCAACGGGAGTACATGGGTCTCCGGAAATCATACCGTCCGTCTAGCGTGTTGTCCCTACGGCGTACTGACATTTTAAGCCCCCGTCAACCATGGCGTACGAATCAACTGGGTGATCACCTGCTCCCATGGGTACGCAAGGTGTGCCGGATATCTTGAATGGCTGGACCCCATTCGAATGGGCGTATGAACCAATTTGGTCACCGGCCCTGGCAACATGAGTCTAAGCAGCCCTGTCAGTCCCGGACTCCCTGGTTTGACCTACGACAGCAGATCCGTCTTCGTTGGTGAATCCTCGAACTTCTGCGTTGCTTCTGTCGCAACCTCCTGCAGAGTGGACTGGGCATCGGAAGGGCATACGAACCTAACCATTACTAACCACCGACCCTCAACAGACTCCAAACTGTGTTTCGCCCCGCTGCCTAGAGGGTTAGGTTTCTTTTAAACAGAAGGATTCGGCTAGGTCCCTTAAGCTAACCCCCTTCTTCAGCCTGGGCAACCAAGAAGTATTCCGCATTCAAATATTACCTTATAAACATACACCTCTAATGATTTTTGTCGTTTCCCTGTCAGAACTCCTGGGTCGAGCTGTCGACGGCCGGCCTTGTTCCTAAGTAAAGTTTTACCATACCAAGGCATTTTGTCTCTTTTCTCCCTTTCCTCAAAAAATTATTCACTTAGTGATTTTTCAATCCCGTTTTCGCGCACACACCAGGAGCTTACCTCATTTGCCGCTCCCGACGGGAGTCATAGCCAGAATGATAGTGTGCCAAACACAAGGTCCATTTGCCTGGAGGACACAAGCCTCTACTCGCCTCCACGAACACCATTTCAGCTTGCCACTCTTAACGTTTGAACACTTGCACAAATAGATCAGCAGGCAACTCTTGCACGAACTTTAGGGACCGTCATCATCGATAACGGTTGTCTTGCTGAAACACGGCTTCAGGATTCTAGCTCAGTGCTACATCTCTAATCTCCGTCAGCCGCTTCACCATGCGGGTACAATGTGCGCTTGTCTGGAGACCCTGCGGCTCAAGCCACTGGCCAAGTCGTGTTGGAAATCGCCCTGGGCGCATCAGCAGAGGCGACGCTGCTTGATTGGGTACGCGTCAGCAACTGTTTTTTCGTTGTCAGACTCGAAGTTACAGTTAGAGCATCGAGAGGCGCCCTTCATGAACGCTGTTTGTTGCGGCATATGTCTTCATAGACTGAAGTCCAGACAAAAAGACGACGATCATCAAGAACTCACTAACCTTCGACACACCGTGCAGCGTACGGACATCACTGTACTAGCTGGAGGCTTAGACGCTCAAACAGGCGACTTAAGCGCTGACCAGCATGACTTAGATGGACCACAACCTTACGGTACTCGTCGAACAGACAACAGTGAATGTTTGTTGCAGCTGTGTGCTGATAACGGTCTGTTTCTGGTAAGTACTAGGTTCCGATGTTCTAGATGACAATGCGCCATCTGGCGACCTCCATCGCCGAGTCAATTGTGGACACAGATTGACCACATGGTCGTCAGCTATCGGTGGCGTGGCTGTTTCCAAGATTGCAAGTCAATCTGGAGCACCTGTATGGATTCCGATCATGCACTGTTGTGTTAAGTTGGCTTTTGCGCTTTGGTGGGGGACTGCTTCGTCGTCAACCACAAATTGACGTATCTAAACTAGCAGGGCCACAGGCGATTTAGGTTTACCAGTATGCGCTTCAATTCTAGTCTAGATCCCCATCCACCAGACGACATTGAAGCACATTGGGCACATACAAGGCATGCAATGCATAAGTGCGGTACTGCCTCGTGTGGTACTACTACTCGTTCAGTTGCCAACCGCTGGGTCTCTATGTGATCACTGGAAACTTTTCGACGCTCGCCGGAATATTCCATTCAGCATAGAATACAACTCAACCCGCAAACTTAATCGCCTGGGGCTCCGGAAGCAACTATAAGAAGATCGCGATGCCTGGTCGACATAGCGCGCTGTCGACATGGAACAAAGCTTTGTCACTGGGAACTCAGAAGTTTTTCTGTCACATCTGGGCAACTGGCAACAGCAAGCCAGATTTGAGTGAGCAAATGTGCCAAGTCAATGGTGAGCCTGTTCATAATCTCTAACGACGGTAAGGACGCTGGGCTAAGCACTTCCAACCGTTCAACTGGCCATCCGCGCACGCATTCGTCATCATCACTATAACAGCCAAAAACTTAACCAAAAGATTCTGTGACGCGGACTGCCACTCACCTCAACAGTGAAGTGGAAAGTCTTAGAGGAAGAAACGTTACTTAGAAGGTTGAAAAAATAAAAGAAGACTAATCGGAAGAACTAGAAATGGTATGAATGCAGGTACGCCATTGACTGCGACACACCGCCATCTCGGATAGCGTCTCTAACCAGCGATTTGAGTGATCACGAGGACCCCATCCAGGCAGGCGACACCTACCCACTTTGCTCAGTGGAGCAGTCAGGGTCTTCATATTTCGTGACCACGTTGTCTGCTTAACCACCATGTGGTTTTTCTCAACCTAACGCCCGGTATAGTAAACATTCAGCTTGTATAAGAAGTACGTGACCCAACCATTGTGGGCTAAGAAACGCGATTAGTGGATCGATTGGCCGCGCATCCCGAACATTCCGAAATACGCGCCAGCGAATGGCCATTGCTTACATGATCAGTCCACTTGATGTGGGGCAATTGGACGGAGATATCGATAGTCAAATATAACCAGTCTTGTCTCAAGCGGATTGTCTGCAATAAAGAAAGGCGGGAATGAAAATGCCCAGTCTTGAAGTAACACTTTGCACTTTGAAGGTGCGAAGCGCATTCCATACAAACCAGCCCGGTCATTCACCTTGTTCAGCATGTCTTCGGCAGAGGGGCTAAGTAAGACAATGTCGTCCGCATACTCCAGATCGGTCAACCTAGCGCCAGGAAGAAGCTCAACACCAAGTTCACTGGATTCCTCAAGCGCACCCTCCAGAATGTCGTCCATGACAAAATTGAACAGGAAAGGGGAAATCGGACACCCTTGACGAACACCACTAGAAGTGATGAACGCCCGAGACAGTTGGCTATAAACCTGCCTGCAGAGGAGTATACAGTCACTTTAACAGATTCACGTATTTCCTTAGTACTTCCTTGCGAAGAAGACAGTTCCAGAGAACGTTACGAGCAAGCCAAATCGAAAGCAGCTTTTGGTCTAAAAACACTACGACCGTTAGCTGCCTCCAAAAGTTGCGATGTTCCAGGGTCGTTCAAAAAACGTAATCAACGCACCCTCGACCGGATCGGAATCCTGCCTGTTCTTCACGTATCTGACTTTCTCTGGGCTTAGTGAGCCGACGTAAAATGAGACCAGTGAGTAACTTGGAGCAACAGACACCTAGACTGATGCCTCCACGATTAAGTGAACTTCGGTCCTCCTTTATAGGGAGGGAAATCGTTGTTGATAGACGCCTATCACGAGATACTTCGTTAATTTCGCAGACAACGTGGAGTTTTGTAAGTTCTGATATCAATCTTTCTCATCAGCCTTGAAAAGAGAGTGGGGAGGTCTGGTCTAGAAGTCTTGTTACGATTAAATAACCTAAGCTCCAGAACCATTTCTTGCCTTTGAGGAAAGGTCGTGTGGAACGCAGTGACCATTCCATTCCCGTAGTCTACATGGTCTAATTGAGACCAGCTGAACTGTTCCTCAAAATTTCCAATCCACCTGGCACACGTCATACGTTGTTGATTCACTGTAGTAAAAGAGACAAGCATTGCGGAAGAACATGTAGATTTTCGTCCAACATGAAAATTTAGTGATCGAAGCCTAATTCCTCTCCCAATTCCGGGGTGGCATCATACGTACCGTCTGCCAAAAAGTCGTTTCTTCCCAACCAATCATCATCAACATCAGAGGTAGCAACATCGGTGGTCCCCATTGATGCCTAAGTGCCATACAACCATGAAGAAAGCAGCAAGCTTTAGATAAAAGGAAAAGGGGAGGGGACCTAACTAGTTAAAGCAACTGGGACTGTACTCAAGCACCCAACATTAAAGAGCATATACTTAGCAGACAAATTACCCAGCTACAAGTGAAGGTAACACGTGATGAGCAAGACAGCATCTTATCGGTTTTCATCGCCTCGGATTATTTCACAAACAACTCGGACGAATAACAACAGTCACGCTAGAGCCCGATTAGCTGCCAACTCCATTTAAGTGCCCGGCCACCAACTTTGCGAGTTGAAAGGGCTGCAGCTCTCGAGGCGAGCCCATCTAAGCCCCTGATGAACATTTTTATTTCTCTACGCTATATCATCATTTGTCTGCTTTTCTTGACTATTAAAGTACGTTCAGTTCGATGGGTTGACCTGCACTTTCAGAGTCGTCCAGACGCGAAGGTGTGTAGGACAATTGTGTGACCACTGTCAGAGCCTTAGCTCCTCGGCGCATGAGAGGGTTTACAGAGTAGTGTTTGACAGCTACGGCACCAACAGCAGTGTATGTCAAAGTTGTCGACTTTTGCTGTTTCTGCTTAGTTATAGAGAAGTGTCGGGGACACTCGCAAGACGCCGAAATGGTTCGCCTGCCTGGTGAATGACGGACTGATCCCGAACATGTTATCAGACAATCTTTAAACAACACAGATAACTAGACATTACACTGCACTCTGCTAAATACTTCGGAATTCGCTTTGCAAAGTGCAAAATGTTTCTTAGTAAACAGCGTTACTTTTGGATGATGGAATTTGCTGACCAGCTAGTGTATTCAGCGGAGGCACACAAAGTAGGATGAAAAAGCACATGGTTGGCAACATGCATCAAGCGTGATCATTCGTTCAATCACCACGTATGCACACACTAAAATGGTTAGGCCACGTACGTAGGATGCCAACCAGTCTGTCATATCGAGTATCCGCAGCTAATGACACATTGCGAAGCGAATAAACGATTACTCGTCGCAGAGAAACAGCCAACTATCGGAGCACGGATCGGCCGCCGTACTACGACCCTCGCGACCCGAAGTCGTCGGCTGGAAAACGTTAAAAAGATTGAAGCTCAAAAAGCTCGGTGACAATCAAGCACTGGATTATAAGTAGCTTAGTGACGTTGTCCTGCTGCAAAAATTACTTCTACACTTTCAGTCTCGATTTATATTTGTAGATTGCGGGCGCCTCGTTGATGAAGGTCTGAGTTTACATATGGACGTCCTTAATGGTTAGGTCCCATTTCCTTTTTTGTTTCCTAATTAGTGTTTGTATGACAGTTAGGCAACGAGGAGAACCACCAATGTGTTACTGACCATGATGACGTAAAACTCTCATCATCATCATAGACAGCAATACATCAGTGGTTCACACTGATGCTTGACTGCCACACAACCACGAAGAACAAAGAAAAAAAAAAAACTTATATGAAGGAAGAAAGAAAAAGGGAGAGGGAAGTGGACCTAACTACTAAAAATAGCTACGTCTATATTCAAAACATACAACATCAAGGCGCCTACACCTTGCAAACAAACAACCGAGCTGTGAGTGAAAGTAAGGCGTCATCAGCAAGACAGCTTCCTTACGGCTTTCACTGCCCGCATCATTAAGTGCACTCACTTCACAGACAACTCGGCCAAACAACGACAACATTCACGCCACTGAGCTCGATTAGCCGCCATCTCACCTAACGTCTCAAACCACCGACTCTGAGTTGCGAGGAGCCCCAGCCCGGGAGACGAACCCGACCTACAGTGAGCCAACCCCTTCGTAAACGATTTCATTTGTCTACGCCAGGTCATCATCTGTCCACCTCGCACTCACCTTGCGCCAGCCCAGCCGCAACAGTGCTCGGTGTGGCAAACGACTAGCTGGCATCCTTAGTACATGACCTAACCATCTCAGTCTGTGCAAATGTAGCGACTGAACAAGAGAACTCGTTTGACAATCAGTGCCAAACACCCGCTTCCTAACCTCCTCGTTGCTTACTCGCTGGTGCCACCCGATACGAGCGATTGAACGCAGACATCGGTGGTCAAATACCTGGAGACGGTTCACGTCCTCTACCCTGAGTGGCCAGGTTTCGCTGCCGTAAAGTAATACGGCCCTCACTGTTGTTTGATATACACGACCCTTAAGCTTTAGGGAAATACCTCTCTGTCGCCATAGGTGTCTTCAGATTAGCGAACACCGCCCTAGCCTTGGAAATACGCGCTTCTATTTCATTCCCTACACCTCCGACGCCACCGCTGATGCAGCTTCCCAGGTATACAAACCGGTCAACAATCTCCATGACTTCATTATCTAACATTAAATCTACGTGATCACAACAATCTTGCAGAAGCACTTTGCATTTTGAGGCTGCAAAGCGCATTCCGAAGTACTTAGCAGAACGCGAAATAGCGTCCAGTGTTGTTTGTGCCGCTTGAAAGTTGTCAAACAGCAATACCTTATCGTCAGCATAATCAAGATCAGTCAGTCTTTCACCAGGTAGGAGGTCCACGCCGGCATCATTTGAGTGCCGCAGACAGTCCTCCATTATTTCGTCTATGACGAAATTGAACAAAAATGGCGAAATGGGACAGCCTCGACGTACGCCGCTCTGGTGCCGAGAACGTCAGACAGTCTCACATAAACCCTAACCTGAGCTGAGTATGGAATACAGCGCGACAGTATTGTTCACAAACTTACGGCTATACACCCCTTACGTCTAACGACTAAAAGTATGTATCTTCACAACGAATCAAACGCCCTATCTTGATAATATTAGCAAGTTCCCGATTTGCCGCGACAATGACCTGCTCCAAATTGACGAAGGAAGGAAAGAATTGTATCCTACAACCCCGCCCATGGCAAAACCCAGCCTGTTCTTCCTAATGTTTTTACTCCCGAACTGCAGTGAGCACGATAGTATAATTGATCGTTAAACCTTGAAATAGACTTGGTCAAACTAATCCCTCTATGGTTTTCGCAAGAGCCCCGGGCTCCTTTCTTAAATATGGGAACTATTATCGAGTGACCCCAGCACGCAGGGATGGTCTCCACACAAGTTGAAACAACTGAGTCAATGCCTCTACTAACGCCTCTCCACCTTCTTTGAAAAGTGCCGGCACGAGATCATCTGGACCAGCAGCCTTATTACGATTGAGAGCCGTATAGTTATTGGCGAACCTCAATCTCAATTGTTCCAAATCTATACCGATCTCTAGTACGATTCACATTTTCTTTTACAGCAATTGTTGTTGCAGACGCGCAACTCTTAGATCGATTCTAATATCCATTCGGTGTCAAAAGATAACAGTTATTCATTCTGTTGGCAATTATGGCTAACGTCATACAGCCATTGAAAAAGAAGCAATCCTAGTATGCCAATAAAAAGACCCTAGTAACTACATAAAAAATCTGTCAAAACCTATAACACTCATAATCACTCAAAAGTGTCTTATCACTTGGTAAATAAAAAAAATAAACAACTCTAGTTAACAAGGTCTATGGTCCTGACAATTCAAGGACAAACTGGCGGTCTAATCATACAAATGACACTTTTGTATGAGTATAATGAATACAGCACTTACGTAAAACAAACGTCGGCTGAGAGTGTGATGGGTAAATTTGCGTCCCATAACAACTGGGTAATTAACTCAAAGTTTGGGTTATGAAAACGAAAAACTTGCGATTTTATGGGGTAGTAAATACGGGAGTTGTAATGGAAAATTAAACCTGTACATTCTGGTCATACTACTACCCTTGTATGTTGCAGCATCTGTACAAGACAAAAAGTTTTCTGCGTCCTCCTTCTTCTCGAATACAGCAAAAATACTCCCCTGGCATAAAATAAACGAATAACAGAAAACCTACTTTGAACTTCTTATCTTTGGGGAGTCGTCGCATGTGAACGTTTAAAGTTTTTCCACCAACGGTTTCCAACCATTCGATAATTTCATCAAGAGTTGCGTCCGTGGCAAACCCCTTGACATAAACACTCCGATCTTTATAGGCAGAGAAGGCAGCGTCGAAGTTCTCAGGAACTTTGGAGCTCGGATTTCTACGGACACCATTGGGACCAACTTCTAACAACCCGGAGGTGGACTTCAATAAGGCTTTTTTTATCACGTCAGCATCCTCGGACAAACATTTCAATCTATTGAATTTTAGCATCGTGTCAAGAGAAATCCCTATAAGGAATGTATACACCCAAAGTGCAAACATACAGCCATCGTTTTCCGCTATTACTTCCTTCATGAACTTATCCCGCGACAAGTTTAAATCACTGAAATAATACTTTCGAGTTGATTGATTTCCCACGAGCTTACTTCTACCTGTTTAATGATTTTCGCTTCCACAGGCTCGAGTTCAACCATGTCGACAACAGCAAAAAACGTGCAGACGAGAAACACGCACAGACCGCGAAAATACTCTGTCGTTTAAAACATCGCTCATTGTTCAGGCCGGTTTTGGCTTAATCATCAGTTGTTACGGCTGAATTAGCTGAGATAGTTGCACATGTCAAAATGTTTGATCTTCGTGTGATTCAACGACGATCGATTGATATCGTATGACGTTTATTTTAAAATTTCGGAATAATGAAGACCTTTTTGGGTTTTGCACTTACTGAGTCCATCTAAGATCTCTTCAAACAAGAAACCCATTGGTATTCGTCAAAACTGGTTGATCTGTTGATGGACCGAGTACTTTCTCGAAAATTTAATGATCTCCAACTGAAATTCCCAAAGAAGTTCAATTAACTTATGGTGTCTTCTTCGTAAAATGCCTCCGAAGTTATCGTGAACATCCATGACGTCTTTAGTTTCGAGGAGAGATTCGCATTAAGCAGACGGGCTTGTTGATGTTCGGTTTGTTGGCAGTAATTTTTCCATTTTCCCCGTCCGCCTAGGCTGTGTGTAATCGGTAGACAAAAATATCTCTGTAACGGGGTGTAATGCATCGCTCATGGGATTACCCCAGTAAATACCAAAAACAGAGTAAGTTGACTTGAATAAGAGTGGAAATTTTTTCGTAAATGAGAATCAAAGAGTCTTTAAGCGATCTCTAGAAGTGCTACTAACGATCTCAGAGGGAAGGCTGTTCCCTCTGTTAATAACCCTGTAAGAAAAGAACTGCTACCTAAGGAAGGTCTGAGGACGAAGTTTGAAAAGCTTTCTGGCATGTATTCACCGGCTGTTATAAGTTGCTATGGCAAAGAACTGCTCAACGAGACTTACTCTAAAAAAGAAAGTGTATGAGAAGTAACTCACCGCGGAGTCGTCGGTATTCAAGTTGATACAGATCAGAAATTTCAAGCCGAGACTCGTGCGCGACGGCAATTTAATGGCATAGGGATTAATTGAAAATTGAAAAAAAACATTTGCCTTTCACGTTATTTAAGGAAATTAATGTCAGAATATAATGATGAGAATCGATGTTATAGACGTGGAAACACGTGCTTTCATTTAGATGTGTATGTATATAGGCAGGAAAACGTGGCCATATTTATGACGGTGGTACCGTTGTTGCATCATGAGGATACGCTCTTCTATATGGTCTGCGTGAACGGTATAGATATGTTCATGAGATATATTATGCAACGTATAACATATGGCCGAAAAAGCGACAAGTCGAGTTGATATTTCTAAGTTATTACGGCATCCATAACCGTCGGTTGCTATCACTTTTGCAAATTTTCCATGAAATCATGACGTATGCTGAAATTCCGACCAGGTGATCTGCTGAACGACCGACATCAGAAGCACTTCTCGTTCGACAAGGTTGCTACCAGTGTTCATAGCAACACTCTGAGCTAACGAGTGAGGGCAAACAGTGGCCACGCATTGAGAAACACACCCATCATGATACTTCATGAATTAAGTCAAGCAGTATTCCACGCTTAGACACATAACTTCTACATCCATTTGTCCAACCGTGCGAGTTTGGCAAAACCAGTACTCAACGCCTAGACTGAATTGCTACATCCATTTTCCTACTTATAAGCGAGCAAATCCGGCACTCCATCACCCTAAACAATTAACGCTACATCAATTTGTCGACCTTGCAATTAGGAGACAAACCGAGAATCCCATGTTGAAAAGCGACTTATGACTGTTCCATCCATTTTGTCTCACTCACGAGTAATCAGACGAACTCCGACGTTTGACACTTCCAGCTGCCCATTTCTTGTCGTACCTGTAGTGTTATTTGAACCGGTACCCATGTCATAAAACAATATTAACTGCTACATCTTCGCCCTATATCTACGAAGCTAAGTCAAGCAGTATTCCACGCTTAGACACATAACTGCTCCATCCATTTGTCCTACCTTATAAGCGAAGCAAACCGGTGCTCCATGTTTAAACACTCATGACTGCTCCATCCATCTGTCCTATTTCATGAGCACAGTCAAGCAGAACTCCACGTTTAGACAGTTATAACTGTTCCATCCATTTGTCTTGCCTCGGTAATTATGCTAAACAGTGCTATATGCTGAAACGCAGGTGAACGTCTGAAGTCACTGAGAACGAACACATGGGGATATCGACGTGAATTATGTATTTGAAGTCTGTGGAAAGTGGTACATACTAACTCCACCTTCATTGCATTATAATATACGCGTCACCTGCATTCTTTCCCGATGATGATGCCTGTATCATATACAGGTCTAATCATGCCTCTCGTCTCATCACATCTGACATCGCAAGAAAACTGCAACGTATTGTGATATGAGACTCATCTTCGTCAATTAATCAAATGGATAATTGCTCCAGGATTATGTTGAATCGCCACTTCTCCGGGCTTTTGGTGTAAACAACACATTGTCAGCCGGGCCCTCTAAAGTGGACATCGTTGTGCGAGTTGATTGACTTCATAATCACTGGGGAAGTGCCACAATCATCATCATAGCAGCCATGAGCCTGACCAAAAGGTACTGTGGCTCGGGCTGCCGCTCACCTCAACAGTGACGTGGAATATCCTAGAAGAAAACGTTACTAAGAAGGTTGAAAATTAATAGAAGTCTAAGCAAAAGAACTAGAAATGGTATGGATGCAGGTACGCCATTGACTGCGACACACCGCCATCTCGGATAGCGTCTCTAACCAGCGGTTTGAGTGATCACGAGGACCCCATCCAGGCAGGCGACACCTACCCACTTTACTCAGTGGAGCAGTCAGGGTTTTCATACTTCGTGACCACGTTGTCCATGGATCACAACGTGGTTTCATCCAACTGTTGGTGGTCTCAGTATATAATGCCCGGTACGGTAAACGATCAGCTGGCATGCGGAGTATCTGACCCAACCATCGCAGGCTGTGCAATGTGAGTAGTTGGCTGATTGTTCGCACCTCGAGCATTACGGAATACGCACCGGCAGATCTAGGATCACTTCTGCTTCCGACGGAGGGCCGTCTGGAACGCAACAACTGACCATCGGGGTCCCGTCGTCCACATGGTCTGGTTGAGGCCAACTGAACTGACAAAATTAAGGATTCGAAACGGGCACCTACCAGGTGACTGAGGTTGGAGCGGCTTGCCACAGAATGGACACTCGTTTACGTCCGCCATTTTGATGCATTCAGAGTGAAAAATCAGCTGATCGGCATCACGGCGATAGCTGTCCATCTGTACCGGGTCACCGCAGTGTCCACATGGTAATCCTGTTTCAGGCTCCCTCATCCACCTCGGTTGCATAATACTT
>LOND01003211.1:27853-38562 GCA_014220965.1 Paragonimus kellicotti | reverse complement strand
ATGGGAATGCGACAGCTGCGATCAATTGTGGGTGATGTTCAATCTATATGAAATTGAGTAAGATATCTGGTAAACGACAAGACAGCCCACAAAACGGCGGTGTAATTATGTTGTCCACCTTCTTTACTTTCAAATAAAGAACAAAAATTGTTGCATTCTAGTTGGGTTATGGCATTTTCTGGAATTTCCTTACCTGAACACGCTGAACATCTTGACAAAGTTAGATGCAGAAAAGCTACCATTCCGGTGCTGCGAAGCGTTAAAAAGTACTGGCTCTTGAGCGACAACACCGTCCAAATCGATTTAGTTAAGTAAAGTTTAGTTTGTCGTCACCCTTTGTTCTGTTCTTAAACTTTGGTTCATGTCGCTTTCATACCCAAGATGTCTAGTTCTTAGGCTTACTAAGTCATCAATTAAACCGTGATCTGAAAATGCCTTATCCTCAAGCCGATGCCCGACAGTAATGCGTCACTGAAGAATCGGTTAGAGCAGAGAACACATATATGGCTGGAAATAACTCTGGCAAGTCGATCATTTGAAAAGTGGAACTGGATTACACAGATCTGATCAATTTGTTATATACTACATGTCTCCTGCATTGTTGCTCAGGTTTCGTACATTGCTGATCACATACCGTGCACCTTGATTGAACCCATCCGATATTGTACCGAGCAAAATGATTAGATGATCATGCAGTCCAGGAAGTTCTACAACTTCAGCTGTCAAGGAAAGGAAGAAGACAAAAGCATATTCGGAGAATTCTTACCACGCTGATAGAATAATCTATCAACCACGCATATTCACAGTGTTCTACACTAGATGTTTCAAATGATGGTAGACTATTGCTGAACGGATAAATCGAGTTCAGTCCTCATTTACAAATCCTCAAAACTTAAACATCTATGTAGCAATGTGTTGCATCTGATTGACCATGCAGATAATGGTTGGTTACATCACTCCTGACCACGCTCCCTCGAGGTTACACCAGATACAATGTGGATGTCAGTTGATCCACTGATTGCTCAGCGTACATCACATGGATGTGTATCAGCGTCGTTCTTGTTTCGATCACTGTGATAAGCTAATCTAAACATGGTTGTAACCAAGTATGTTTGCTGAGTTGGTCTGAGTTTATTAAAGTTAAGAGTTAGTGATCGGGTATTTGATTCGAGTTCTGCCAACTTTAGTGTTGCTGCCCATGGCTGTGTAGTCTGATAGCATCCAAGCCCATAATCGATTTATACTACTCGTTTGATGAGTGGGCTAAAATCTCAACTTTATTTGAATGTGTGTCAGGTATACTGTTAGCAAGTAATTTTTGCATAGGACAGTTGATCTACTGCATAAGCACGCTGCACTTTTCTTTAAGAAGATGAAAGCCAACTTCTCAGATTTGGCTGAGGACACGGTCGTCAGGATCGGTGCCCATCACACCGATATGGTCGAGACATGCTGCTACTCCCGGAACATCAGTCAACATCGTGTCTACAATCTATTTGAAGATTGCAGGCGCTCCTTCCAATCCAAAAGGTAGACGACGATACGGGAACAATCCCCGATGGGTGTCGATGTTCAGCAACTCTCTGGAATCTACGTCGACTTCAAATTGCAGATAGGCATTGGTCAACTTGTGTTCGACAAAGCATTTGCCACCACTGAACTTCGCAAACAAGTCCTCAAGAACGAGAAGGGGGTATTGATGGTCCTCCAGCACGGCGTTTAATCCTGCAGAAAAATGTGCACACAACCTAATAGAGTCGTTGGCCTACTTAACGAGGATAATAGTGGCCGCCCAAACAAAGTAATTGACTGTCCGGATAATCCCGGATTTTTGAAGTCTGCCCAGTTCTTCCTCCACACTTTATGGAGCAGTATGTGACACAGACCGCTCTGGTCAGAAAACAGGTTTGACGTCTAGATCTAGGCCTCAATACTGTTTTCACTTTAGTAAATCAACTAAAGTCTCTATAGAACACAATACAGCAATCGATTGTCAGTTTCTCCGTCATTTCCGGAAGATTGTGATCCGGTTTCTCATCTGTTGGCGTAACATGCACCCACACATTTTTACAAAACTGGCTAAGTAGCATGTCTAAAAGTTTCATGCGCTTAATCCAGTCTAGGTGCAAAAGATGCGTCGATAAGGCTTGCACATCACGCTTCTCGATTTTTCTGTTAGGTGACCGCTGCGAAACGGCATCGACTGCAGATAACCCCGATTGCTCAGATATGGCTGTGTCATGTTTCAGACTGACCAAACGCTGGTACCCGGCTATCACAGATAGCGTCATGTAAGAATCCTGTAGACCTTGTTCAGAATTCTGGTACGAATATCATCATCACGGGTTGATTGTAAACCGCAGACGAATATTAGGCATTTGAGATGATCCTCTGTCATTGTCCTCAAGTTGAACTTCTCACATTCTCGGTTCACCGCACTTGGGCAATTGACAAATCAGTATGTTCCTTTTTCATCAGATTGAGGTGTTGATACCGGGTGTCGCTCAGGAGTGACTGCTGCTCGAAAATATTCGTCACCATCCTCAGTGTTTCTTCAAACGTGAGATCACGAGGTTTCTTTGGCAGAATGAAATCAGTATACCTCGAATGTTCTGTCGTACTGAGTTTCTCGAAGAAGTAATCGCACCTTTCCTGCATCATCCATGCCAGTCAACTCCACCTGGAAGATATCGTCACAACAACTGAACCAAGATTCGAAAGTCAATCCGGTTCTCGTTTCATAAACAATTTCAATGATGCTGTTCGTTTTGGTATCCACCGTTGAACCCGGTTTTATGTTATCTGTTTACTAACATCATGGATGAATTGCATGTCAAATTTAGCTCAACTTCAGTTGAGTCGCATCGAATTGCGCTTGTTGCTGCCGTAATATCAGCCTCACTTCTTTCACTGGAATTGTCACTGTTCGCGTAGGTTTTGTATATAGCACCGGAAGTCGCCAGTGATGTGACCGTCTCTCTTTATTACACGGTCAGTTGTTTGGCTCAAAAAGAGGAGAAAGACGTGTTAACACAGCTTGTTAAAGAACGTGTCAGATTTAGGCAACAGGGACTACAACTTTAAATGGCTGTCAAGACGCAGAACAAACCAGACGAGACGGTCGTATATGGCTGTCAGATCGTTAGAAAAAATCAGGTTACAGTTCTGATGGCGTACAGGCGTTTGAACACACGACTGCCATCTGACTGACTTAGTGGAATAATACAGATAAATACACCGGAAACTTGATTGATGGATTGATATTGCGCCGTTCGCCGTGTCTGCTTCGTTAGGAGATGCGCCTCCTAAAACAAACTACCAGAGTCGGCTTCCGTTTTATTTTCATTCCAACGAAGGTTTTCACAAGATACCCGAATAACAGATACCATGGCTGTCTGTGAAGAGTGCCAACTGGCTTAGAGCGGGTAGATAGCCTGAGAGGTAAGGGGGACTAGATTTAAGTATTTTGTTTGCAGTGATTTGAAAAGTGTCTATCCCGATGGACAGCATCGTCGTATTTTTCACGTTGAATCTATTCTACGGTTTCCATGTTGCAGACTACTCTGAAGCTGAAGGTTGCATCCGTGAGCGCAACAAATTAAATTTTTCCGATTAGCACCTCTTTAGGGCTAAAAGGCAGCTCACTCCGTTCAAATGATGTCCCAGTGAGTGATAGCCGGCTAATTTCCATTGATGAGAATCTCTCACCGCAAGTAATTTTTCAACGAAAATCGACGCTCTCTGGCAGAGCTTAAGGGAATGGAATCCCATTCCCTTTAGAGCTGTTAAACCCGGAGCTTCCAGGTCTTCTATCTGTCTCGTAACCTATCCGCCTTATTCGCTAACTCGGCTTGGCTAGGGTAAGCCCCCGTACTAGAACTCCCGTGCGGTGGTCGTGCCCCAAAGCTGTGTCACTGAATTCACACAGCGCCTGTCAGCCTTTCGTAGGCCCCCGCGCTTACTCGAACGAGCATTCACAACCATGTCGATGCACGGTATTACCAACGCAATGCCACATTCAAAAAGCGTAACGATAACGTGGCTTACCCCAGTCAAGCCCTAATACTACAGTAGACGTCCTAGTAACCAACCTATGGTCTCAGTTTGGCACAATGTGAGACCTTTGCTTGTACCCTTGTTTGGACCTTGCTGTTGCAATCAAACTGTAGGCGGAATTAATAACACACTGTTGACAAAATATTGACTGTGAGGATCACTAAAAAAGAACCCTAAAACATAACCGACAGAAAATGGGAAGGCTGAATTCGCACGTACATTAGATAGCTTTCGTTGGAAAGAAAATCGAATGGAAGCCGGCTATGTCAGTTCGTGTCAAAGTTATGGAACGACAGACTGTTGTAACTGGATCTACGGCCTACGAGCGCGTAAACAGATAACAGAATAACGGTTAATGAAACGGCGGATAACGGAACGACGGTCAACGGTAATGAACAACGGAGTATACGCGGTCAGTTAGTCTGTTCCCGACTAAACCACGCACCCGAGGCTACCGCATGAACACAGGGAAAAGACTGGCCTTCAAACAGAGCTTCTTTATGTCGCTCAGCCGAAGACAACATGGTCACAAACCCGTTCGTATTTATAGGGTTTGCGACTAGCAACAAAGCAAGGTCAAAAGAATGGACCAGACAAAAGTCCAGACAGTGCAGAGTAGGCGTGTAGTCGGGATGACAACAACAGTTGTCACGACGGCTGAGGACGCTCGTGAAGACCGGAGAAGTACACGACCATGGCAACGGTGAAGGTCACTCACAAGTGTACTTTGTTAGTCTTCTTGTCACACATATTTCCGGGAACTGGCGGCATCCTCGACACAGACCTGTATTGGCCTTGGTGAATAACCTTGACGTAAAACGTTTACCAACTAGCCACCCTGTCCAACGTAGCACACTGTGGGAACAGGGCGACAACTTCTGGCCATGTGAAGGCCAGGCGCAAAGCAAGAATATCAAGGCAATTCAAGGGATGGGGGCCAGCGCTTGAACCCAAAACAATTAAAAACCATCATCGGGGAGATTTAAAACAATTCGTCCCCTTCACATGTTACCACCATCATGTAGAACCCTAGAGCGTGCGCAATCAACTGGCTACAATGAGTAGCAGTGACCTCAGCCATATTCCTCACGGACATTTACCTTCTGACATTCCCATTCTCCATTCTTGTTGTTACAACGTACCGCTTGAATCATTAAGTTTCAGAATATCCAACCGCATTCATAGACATTGCCTCGCCTTGGTTTTTACAATGACCCAAACGACTTCGATGAAGTTGAGCATAGTTGAAAATGGATCACGACGTAACAATTGTCAGCCCGCAACTAGTCTTTTGGGGAACCTGCGCCAACACCGCATGACATGAGGCATTATTGCGAACCACCGTCAAGGCATGCACAATTAATGCGCCGTAACTCGGTCCGAGAGTGCCATCTTCACCCTTATAAGAGCCCCCTCGCAGCTTATGGTCTACAATCATCACCTCAATCAGAGATCCCATCAAGTGAACATTTCAGCCGCGAATGTTGGTCACTTTAGTGTGAGCCATTTGTACCCTTCAGGGACCTTCCCATCGTGCGAGTGTACAGTACGTTTAAATTGGTTTTGTGTATCCAGCAAGTGACACCTTTTTGTTCAAAACGCTCCAGCAGTCGAAAGACGAATCGCTGTCTCGCGTCCTTGTTCTCCTCTGCGTTCCTGTTGACTGGTCGGTGAAGAAACTTCTCGATCGTTATACGTCGACCATCCAAATATCTGCCGATGGTTGTGATGGATGATTTTCGAAACGCACTTTCACTCGTAATCACAAATGTCCCAAAGTAAGTGTTGGTTCATCAGCTACATACTCTAACAGTTCGACAGTTTGTCAGTCAGTCAAGATGTCTTCTTTCTGACCATAACGAGACCTCAACGAATAGGCGATAACGTCAGCGTGCATTCGTCACAATCAAAACAAGTGTTTGTTCTGCTATGGCGTCTGGCATATTTTGAAAACTGAAATGTTTTAAAGCGCCTAGCTGACGTGATGTTGTCATACAGCCAACCGAACGTGATTGGACACAGTGGAAAACCACATTCTATTAAGTACTTGGATTTGTTATTGATTGATACTACTTTTCAGTGAGCCTGAAGTTAAAGCTGCTTCGTCATTTGCTGGGCAATGAAGGACAACGTCACTTCGACGCACTTGACTTGCAGTCAGAAATTTCGTTAAACGATGCTCTCGTTATACTTGACCAGGAATGGGGTGCAGAACGAACGTGATCACAGAAAGATTCGGGTTTCGCCAGTTGAAACAGGACGCTCTGGAACCGTTGGAGCAGTTTACAGCCCGTCAAGTAACGCAAGCGAGCCAAGATACTCCTGGTGACGACTCGCCATCGTTATTGACAGAACACGTACTCAGTACCTAATTCTACTCTTATTGGGAAGCAACAGCACGGGTTTTCAGAGCCCTATTCTCCTTTCACCGGATATCCGAACGGTGGCCAATTGTGCACACCGGCGTACAACTATTGAGATGGAATTCGATTCCGCTCCTCCGATAACACAACCGCGCCCGATTCCTCTGGCCAAGCAGGGATCGGTGACCGCTGTCATGGAGGAAGTGTTTTTCGAACGATAGAATATGCATACCCTCCGTCAACCCCATATATCTGTCTATAAGGTCAACCCTCATATTGGTCTCCCTAAACCTTTATGCTCGCTGACAAACCAACACACCAAAACAAACCAACCAACATAGTTTGCACTCCTACGTGCTCGCTCTACCGTTGTTACAGCCTGTAAGGCTTACTGTGGATTGCACACGCATACGAACACAACACTAGCCGAATGCGGAGTCGCCCGTCTCTGAAATAATGTGTCTGGATTACAGCTTCCATGTTAGCCACAATTTTCCCGCACTTCCTTGGTGGACAGTAGACCGATGAACGCCAGTCATGTATGTACCAGCGGAAGTTTTAGGGAGCGATAGACCTACTGCGTAAAAAACATAATTTTGTGTTTTCGATGCACTTTCCTCACAAATTTGTCAGCTCTTCAAGAATGGACCTATTTAATTACCAAAGCTCTCGTTCAAATTCTTGGAGCCATTTCCATACTTACTTTATAATATACCTTCGTTTTGTCAATGTGAAATCAAGAATAATCAGTTCGACATTTGTTGTGAACCCTCGAAAAAAAACACTGGTTTGTCCACGATATAGTAATGCGTTTGATAGAAATCCTCCTCGTAGTAAATAAAACGAAAAATTCTGGTCCCGAGAATAACGCAATTGTTCCCGGTAATTGCTCCCAAGACAAACCAAAAGACTGGAAATCACGTGCAAAAATCAACTTTGTTCCGCCTCAAAAACGTGTGCATCAAGGGGAAAATTACAGGGTATTTATGCGTTGTACAGCGACTTACAAACATTTCCGAATGAGATCGGAAAACAATCACTAAAACTAATGGTCAAGGTCAATAGGCCACCAATGAGCATAGCGGAACAATGATCAAACAGGTGAAAAAAGAGTGAGATTGACGTCACGACTGTTCAGCACATTTCCGCTCACTCTGACTGGGTAAGATCGTTTTCTCGCGGAAGGAGATGATTTTGAATGGAGAAATTTGATTCCCTAACACTGGTGTTGATTTTATTAACGGGAAGATGTGAGCGAATTGCTTTCTGCACCGGGAATCCTTCATTCCCTTGTGTGCGAATCATCATCGATTCAGACACTTTGTTAAACATTTGCGTTGACTTCAGTCATCCCTAGTGTGTCGCAGTCTGTCATGGTTTCCCCACAATGTCACTTTTACTCGGCGCTGTAACCCGATCGAACACGTGGAATCCGAATAACAGATCTGAGATTGTACAGCAGCGGTGACGATCTGCAGCAAGGGAAACTCAGTCCAACGACGTGTTTTGCTTGGAAATGAAACAAGTAAGGTAAGATATGCTGGTTATACTGACATAGAAGGCATACCAGATCATACAGAATCAAGCTGCAACGTACAAAATAGAATCGAACGAATCAAAGCCGGCCGGTTATGAATAACGCAACGAGTAAACAAGGAGTATATTGTCGACCCGCGAGGTCAACGTGAGAGCGAACGAATAACAAGACGAAACGGTAACAGAGCGGAACGACAAGCGAGCACGCAGCGGGGTCGTACGTTCGAGTGCGCGGGGTACTTGTCGGTATCCATACTCGTTCAACAAATACAAAAGTTGGAAACCAAAAGAGTGCAAATGACAATCGTAGCTTTAACATAGAAATTAACACAAAAAGGTCGTTACAAATGCTTTATACTATTCTGCACTGGTGGTCCTTACGTAATGTATTTGTAGGACGTTTTTGGAGGTCAAAATTTCCTTCGAATCACCCTGTCGCACTTCTCCTCTTGACCCCGTCTAACTAAATGTCACAACCCGCGTCTAATAAGTACTAATTCCTCCACCCCGCCTCCCTCAGTCATTGAATCTCACTCACCTGCCCGCAGACCCATTGTTATCTGTCAATACCCCCCCTCCGCCCTGTGAATATGGCCTTCTTATGGGCCTGCCGTGAAACTACCGACACCCAATCGGTCTACCCGATGGCCGGCTATTTAGACACACATCAGACCGATCCGATCGCATTTCATCGGTTCGTCCTTGCCTGTCGGTTGTGGTTGCCGTGCCTTTACATCCGTGACGGTCTATTGCAGCCAACCATTGTACCTTATCCCACGAACGCAAACGAATTGAGGTTTGTTTCTTGTAATTGATTATATTGTTTATGTCAATAGTACCACGTTTCCAGCGACTTGACTTGGTTTTGATATTTGGCGTCGTTGGTTATACGTGCGTCACTCAACGTTCGTCGGAACAACGTACAGTACTTCTGTAATGGGCAAGTGGGTATGAGCTTGACACATATAATAACAATGTTGAACACCTCTAATGCAAGGCAGCTGGGTTGTTGCTCAAACAGGCAACGAACCAAAAGAACGCAGTGAGGTTTAGAAACAACCCTGTATATTTCCAGCAATGTTTGGAAATATGATAAGCAGTTAGCTCTAGCCTAGTCTGGGACCAACGGCAGCAACCAAGAGAAAGAAAGAAAAGCGCGATTTGAGCATTTGAAAACGCTTCAAGCGAAAAGTGCGCGGAACGTTCGTGTATGTTAAAGAACCTTGAGGAATAGGGCAATAGACGAGTCGGTGGGGAAGGGTAAGCATTTGCTGTGTGTAATTAGTTGAACGGCTGAAGAGGGTGGCACTGAGTTCTTATGCGGCCTTCCATAGCAGGCATACACAGAAACATGCACACAGAGTAGACGAAGGAAAAACCGTGATTGTAGTCGGGATCCCTGGAAAAGCCTCACGATCGTTGGTCACTACAATTTCTTATACTGTTGACTACCACGATAATTGCTAAAAGATGGTTTCGTGCCGTGCTATTCGCCATTCGTATAAATGCATCCCAAGTAGTATATCAGAAGCAACTGCACGACCTGTGCATCGTTTTGCTTCCTACTCAGTGTTCCAATCCTCTGAAACATCGAGTCCCCTGTGAGCCATTTGAATAGAATAGTCAGAAGACACAAATTACGATATGAATTCATTTCGCACACTCTTGTCAGTCATAAACGTGTGACTAGCATGAAGAAAACAATAAGGCTTGAATGAACTGATTAAAAGGACTGATCGGACTGGTTCATGAGTGGTACTCACGCCTAAACTCACAACAAGCTAAGATTGACAATCAGTTGCTTTCGTGCGCATAGAACCGGCGATCGATGACTGGTCAGCATTGTTTCGATAAACCCGAGAATTTGTAAGCTGTGAGCGTTCATCAGTCGTGTTTTCTGAATTATGGTTAGGTTTGTAGCCAGACGTTTTTTATAATCACTGAAATCTCCGTTAATTACCGGGGCAATCTGCATGTTAACACATTGAGAGTGCTGCTTACTGGCTGCTTGTGCAGGTCTACCGGTGATTTGAAACACCTCAGCTAGTTCCAGCATTATCCCCTCCGTTCTCATTCTATTTGCGCCGGTAAATTATCTAGTAGGTTAGGACATCACACAAAGCTGATAAATATTGGAACGTATGTAGTAGCATTCAAGAAGCGATGGGATTCACCGACACAGTCCTAAGAAACCCTTACTTCTCTACAGTACTGCTTTTCTCATCGTAACTCAACCACTTTGTGTTCTTTACTTGCATTATCACAAAAATTGCAAACACTGTTTGTGGAATTCTGCGTTTTTTTAAAATACTTCTTTCATTTTTGTCATTGCTATGTCGAATCATACATCTAGAGTCAGCTGCATCAGTCCTATATATTCCAGGTGAACAATGTATACGAAAGAAAAGCAAAAACTCTCTCTTCTGGCGGAAATGTACAGCCGAAAGTAAACAAAAGTAAATAAACATCCTAATTCAATTTTTCCCATCGTGTGTTTCATTACCGCACCACCGAGCGATAAACGGACTAGCTTACTCCGGCTATATCTAACTGGTTGGCATGCTGCTGTCGTCTGATGAGCTGACCCACGTGATAAACTTGCCACCCATTAAGCGATATGCCCCAAGCGGAACATACATCTCGTTTTATCGCGCACGGTGGTCCATAGTCATCATTTGACATTTGGTTATGGGTCTGGAAATACGAACCTGCACAAAGGTGTGCTTCTGTCACACGTTTAACGTCGGTACTTTG
>LOND01003211.1:10362-20768 GCA_014220965.1 Paragonimus kellicotti | reverse complement strand
AATATTTTTGAACGAGATGTCCACCCTGATGTCGATAACGCGCAAGTCGCCTTCATCACGGTACCTATATATTGGATAAAACGGTCTGATAAGACATATTGACAGGATGTGGACCAACACAGCTCAATAAAAAGGTCCACAAACTTAGAAATACTAGGCGACGCTTATCGTTTTGGCTGCGTATCTATAAAACATCACTTCAGAGTTTATAGATGGCTCGGTAAACCTAAAAACACAGCATGACTGGCTTCAGGTTCTATGCGGAAATTGTTAGTTTTCAATCCATCTTCTTGCCATTTGTAACTCTGTTTCGTTCATGAATGCGGCTTTTTATTACACATTGTTTAGTGACAACGTTATCGTGATAGCACAGTCCGTTGGAAAAATACCCTTATTTCGCTCCGTCCATTTGTGTCCATTTATTCACGCCGGTTCCCAGCATTGTGTTATCCTGTAAACACCGACACCTCTTTTGAGAAGTTTGTCAACAATTGTGTTGTCGATCGTGGAACGTGGTGGCTAAGATAGTTGAGCGATGGAGTCAAGCGACGACCTGAAATGCGCTGTTTTTGAGTATATTTGTGCACGTAAGTAGTGTTGTCGTAGTTTACTCTTCCCGTAAACAACAGATTGGACTGAACACTGTCCATCATAATATCAATATTTTGATCATATTGTTGGGTCGGAGCAGACGTTCTTTGAAGAATTCTATTCTACGGGGGAGGAAACTGATGGTAAAGTAACTTAATGGAAGCTTATGGACAAAATCTCGACGACCTCTAATCATTAGCAAAACACTCAGTTAAAACGTAGACCCCAAATTACCAGTGGAGGAGATACCACAATCAAAACGACATGCTTTACCGTTCGAAAAACATAGATATAAAAACCTGCTCGACGTACAAGGGCGAGATTGGGTAACATTCGATATCATTAACCGCAGTCATTTGGGTGTGTCCATCTTGACTCACAAATGACCTTAAGTACCATTAATCACCGACCAGATACTGCAGCCACTCCTTCAAAACGATGTGCCTGGGCATGCTTTATATTTACGTAACAACCTTCTCACTGCAGCCAATCAAGTTACGAAGACAGAACAACACATAACACATATTGGAAGGTACCTGTGAACATCCTCCGAAACACCTTGCCAGTAGTTCGGCAAAGTCTGTTTCAGGCGCGAATGGTTCCTCTTCGATAGATACTGATCTGAGGAAGTAGTTTCAAGGAATAACTTTCAATGTTATCAAAACCAGGGGCTAATGTCATCGCATCTCTGTGTGTTTGCTAAACCTCTATTCCTGTTTGAATGTACGGGAAGCAATGAAAGCACTGCCAGATAGCAGTACATCAGTCTGATGATCTGCGCCAGAAGGATTCTACCAAGAACCTTCCCCTTACCTTTAAACAAAAGTACGGGTTCGGCGAACACACAGATGTGATGTCATTACCATGTTCTTTTTATAACACTCTCATTCTCGTAGATGTGTAGTAGGTTTGGTATGTCATCTCTGGAGCTATTTCCTTTGGTCATTATCTATCAAAAATGAAACAGACGCTCTTGAGACAGACTTTGTCGAAATGGAAGCAAGGTATTTCAAGTGGTGTATGTAATGAGAGTGGACTGGGGCGGTTTCCTGATTGGAGAAGGTTCAATCAATGAGAGTTCGCATACAAGCTGCTCCAGACCGACCTGTGGTCGATCGACGCCAACTAATCAAGGATGGCGATCAGCTTCTGCCAGAGTGCGTATCAGCTCCAAACAGCTAAGTTGTTCACTAGACGGTCGTGAAAGGGTAGCAGCGAACTGGTCAATCAAGACAAAAGGACGCCTATTGCCAATCGTAAATATTGTTGTTCCTCTATGAAAGGGCGCCATTTTGCAGTAAATTGAGATTGATTAGTGTTGCATCGTAAATCAGAATGCAAGGCAGTGATAACGAGAGTAAACAGTATGTATGCAATCTGCCGAGCAGACGTACACACGTGACATTAAACCAGTGAACGAGTTAGAATTAAACCAATCATAGTCGCGATGTATCACGCGAGTGTTAGTAGCCAATCAGATACGAGGTGAACGTTTGACATGCGAAGGGTGTACACACGCACACAGGGAGAGAGAGAGAACAATTAGTGTTGCTCAGACCATTGTTGTTCTGGTTTTTCTCGATTCGTTAGCCCAGCACACGACGATGTACACATATAGTTTCCAGCGCGTGTTCAACCGACTTAATGTCGGAGTTTTGGAGGCCGGTGCTCTGGTAGAGTCATCCGATATTATGCGTTCGAGTTTACACTGAGTGCATGGTGTGTTTGGAACTGAGAACCGCTTGTGGTGACAGGGTGTGTGAGGGTTTCATTTGGTTGTGGTCCGGCAGGCTAATCCGGAACTGGATCGGGCCAACTGCCCGTGCTGAACACGTTTGTACGAATTTTTCTCAACTATATTTCCTGTTTCGTTAAAAATGCAAGGCAAACATAAACCGCCTGATACCAGCAAACATGTGTGATACAAATTTGTCAATTTCCTCTCATCTCCGCCAGACCGCCGCTATCCTTATCCCGTAAAATATGTACTGACCGTACAACTGAACAAATTTGTTAGAATATTTCAAGTTCAAAACATCAACATTTGATTGCAGTTTCTGCATATTCAGAAGAAATTATAGGTTTTATCAGCACTGAGGACGCGACCTCTCGATCTAGTTGAAAATATAATTACTATATAGTATAATCAACTTTATATCTTTACTAGTACTCAGTTATTCCTATTAATAACACAAAAACCTGTTAGAAATAAATAACCTCAATTTTGTCTGAAAACCATTGGTAGAAAATCAAGTTCACATAAAAATAGGACACAGCCAATACAAAATGTTATGGTCACCGATGATCAGATGCTTGCTGAGTTTTTCATGCTACACTCTCAGCACAACCTTGACTAATCACGTAGCCGCTGAGTGCTTTGGCCACAGAAGTGTATCAGCACCCAGAGAGAACTGCAGTTACCTGGCCACAAGACAAGTGGTATGATCAAGGACGGTTGTCACGTGACGTCGGAACATGGGGTTGGTAGTACAGTCTGCGTTTGCTACGTCACAGGGACGTGGCTTCATTGTACTGAAAAAAGGGACAGTCTTAGTGTTCAGCCAGTGGTGCTAAGCCCTGTGTGAGGTGGCTTCACACAGCTTGAGAAGACCACAAAACATCACACAGATGAATTAATCGCAGCAAAGTGAGGTCTCACCAAGGCGAAATAAACTAGTATCACACACACCTTCTAATGTGACAGGACCTATTTCAAGAGTCAAGACGACACTCAAAAACGCAATGTTTCAGTGAGACCAATGCAACGGAAGCTGAACAATGCCGCATGATTGAAATATAAGGGAAGTACGCGCAAGTATTTCTCCGACGCAGCAGCAGATTCAATGTCACTTATTGCGGACGAAAACCCATGTTCCTTGGGTCCATCAGCGAGCGGTATGTAGTATAGTTAATGGACGAGGACAATTTATTTCAAATAGACTTAGGGCATGGAAGTCCAACTGCCGTGGTCTTCGGAACGAGGGACTGTGCTTCAAACGACACACTAATGACTGACGCTTCCTGGTGACATGAAGCGCAGTGCCGACATTCGACTATCACTTCCACAGCTTGACAACACAGATTTCAGAATAGCTTTTGAGTAATTACCATCTATGTCTTTCGCCTACCGAAGTCCTCAAGTAATCATGGTTTTGGACGGGCCGACCTTTAGTCTTGATCTCCACTTTACGGGAATTATAAAGGTTAGGTGGATTACCAAATATACGAAGGTTCCAATGTGTACTTGTTGAGGGCTGGGTTAGCGATTGCTTTGAGGCATGTGGTTTGAGTTTCAACCTATGGCAAATTAGTATCTGGAACCCAATAAGAGAAACAGCCGAGACAAGTGGTAATGATCCAATGCAATACAGGCAGTGGTGGTACAGGTTTGTTACGATCAATGTACAATATCTTATATAAAATTCCTTCGATAAAAAGTTGACTACTAAAAAGATCCATTCGACTGCGGCGAAAAACAATCGCCGTCGGTTTGACTATAAAGAACACAGGGTAAACGTAAATATCTGTTGCAAGGCATGTGAATTGTGCTTTTCCTGTATGGTATAGACAGAGAATGTGAATTGTCTTTTGCTCGTTTATAGATGTGGTCACAGCTAACTGAACTAACTGACTCGCGATCGTTTGTGCCATCCCATTACTTCACTGCGTAGTCAATTCTTCTGGAGTTCATTACTCTGTGTAATCTCCAAATTTTGAAGAATTAGGGTAAATGTAGATGCCTGATTAGAACTAGGAGAGCTGTTTGTGATTTTTCACTTGGGTGTTTATAGGAAAACAAGTCCAGAATGCGAACACCTTTAAACATGAGAGGCCATCGGTATTAACGCCACCCACTTTTAACTCTTCAGAGTGTCATATCGGTCGTACCGTTTTGATAATGAACGCCCAGTGTTGGGTCATTTGAGATCCGAGTACAATCCGAAGACCGACTACCACGTAGAACATTCGGTGATTAGTGTGTTAATTACGGGGATGGACTGTGATCAATTGCAGTGTCTTGTTTTAGACGTCTAGTGTGTCGCCAACGAAATCAACCAAATGTGTTATTCGTATGTCTTTAGCAGACGGAGTTTGTACGCTATTACAGAAACAAAGTAGACCAAAACGTTGACAATTTCTATAGTTATCCCTATGCACTATGTATTCTAATGCTTCCAATTTCTAATGTTTCGTGAATGAACGGATTAAACGCAAAGTAATATCTCCGTAACATGTCTCGTTATGAGTCTTTAATCACTATCGGGGAAAACAATGTGCTGAGATATAGCGCATCATCTGCAAACACGAAAAGAAAAAAATACTGAAGTATAGGCTGCTGCGTGCTGACCTAACATATCGAGGAGAATCAGAAAGAATTCAGGCCTGAACAAAGTAATCTAAATTTGCTGAATAATCGGTCCCTTTAACATAATAGATGAACAAAAGTAGTTACGATAACTATTAAGCGACAAGCGTTCTCGCGTTTTGATTGGCCAGTTCGTTGCTGTGTTGTTCCACGACCTTGCATCTAGCAACTCGGTTGGCTGAAGTATGCATTCAACAGCAGCTGATCTCCGTTTTTGATGGGTCTGCGTTGTTTTTAACACACTTCCGTCTGCGAGCGATCACCAATTGCTGATGAGTAGTAGGGGATTTGGTTAGTTTTCAAGTTGAACATCACCCACAATTGATCGCAGCTGTCGCATTCCCATAGACTTTCCAGTCGGCCCCTTTCAAAAGGTGGCACGAGACTCGAGTATCGCTCACATTAGAGCTCGTCATTAGGGCATATGAACACCGACTGGTTGAACATTCTTCAACCAGGAAAACACCCAAGACCAATCTCGATGAACAAGCGACATGAGCACCACAATAAACATAACCAAACACACACAGCATAAACTACTATCATGTAGTAACAAAAATCCCCGTTTAGTTGGGGACCATAGAGCAAGCCAAACATATTTGCGATAATTCATCATCGGATCAATAGGAATATAAAAGCTGTAAAAATAGACCAGGATATTTAGTTGATCAAAATCAAATTCACAACAATCACACACGTATCGGTTTACACAGAAATGTCATTAATCAGTGCTCTGGACACAGGATAAGCTTAGGTCCCGCGACCGAGTTTGGATTCTGTCTGAATGTGGGTGAGTGAGGAGTGGGAACCTCTCGAGGCTACAGGAATTGTAAGGTCTGAACGAACTGTTTTGCGTACAAGACACCGGGTTACGTAGTCTGATTGCGATCGGCTCGGCCGTTGCCGAAACACGACCTGAAATGCCGCCGACGCGTACACTTGGTTGGTAGTCAAGAAAAACGATTGGTTTTATAACTGTGGTTCAGATCCATGTTGGGTGGTGCTTTCTAACCCGGCTGAACAGGCGTCTAGTCGTTCGACTGGTATACTGTGCGGTACGACGGCAGCAGTTGGAGGATTACGCAAACATTGACCGGTCCAGGACAGGTTGCCTGTCTGTTGATGTTGGACAGAATCAATGAGAAAAATTTGGACTACTGCAAGTTTTACGGCAAATGCGGTGATGAAACGACGTCTCAGGTACTGGAACTCCTGATCGCCAGACGTGATACAAGCACAGTAACGATCGTGTCGCACTCGTATCTGCGAAGGCGTGAGTGTGCTCAGTGCTAACTGTATTCCTCACGAGGTCATCCTTGTTGACATGATCAATTCCGATTTGTTTGTTCTTAAATGAAGGACAGACAATTTAGTGTGAACTGTGTCAGCTGTTAACGATTGGTTTCTATACACAGACTCTACGTGATTGCAAGTTGCAGTATTCATTCATGTATTTGTTCCATTAGTTCGTTACGCACAGAATCAGTCCGATCTGAATAAACATTCACTATTCAGTCTGGTTCTTCCCGAATCAACAGGACTATAACTATCCCGACAGACTGC
This sequence comes from Paragonimus kellicotti, assembly GCA_014220965.1. Lineage (NCBI taxonomy): Eukaryota > Metazoa > Platyhelminthes > Trematoda > Plagiorchiida > Troglotrematidae > Paragonimus > Paragonimus kellicotti. The sequence continues at coordinate 14,248 of LOND01003211.1, read as the reverse complement.
TCATAGACATGGATCACTGTACATTCTGGTCCGTATTCAGGACCACTTCTGAGCACAGATCTGAGACTGAACCAACTCCTCAATGATGAAGCAAGCAAAGTCTATTTTACTGACAGGTGTAAACGTCGGTTCACCTGTTCCTCTGTGGCTACGTGTTTTCTGAACGACAGTGAGCTGAACACAATTTTCTTTTCAACATTTTCAATGGGGTCCTCAGCCGTAGCGATCGTGTTTCTCGTAATGAATTTGTCTGGATAGCCATATGTCCGCAACGTATTAGTGAGAAGATGAAGATCGACATCCAGCATGTCCCACGACAATAGTTTTCTGATGTGGACCAAACTCGATTGTTGTTCAAAAGAAATGAAAATGGTTGAAGTTGATGTACTGGCCTGGGCATACTTTTTTGCGAAATACACCCCATCTAAGAGCTTCATCAGGGCGTCCGCACACGTTTACCCCGAGGAAATGGAGTGTGTCCCTCGCCTCCGGTTCAACGATGGATTCAATGGAGTGGTGTACTCGATTGAACACACCCAGGACGTGTTTAGCATCCAACCTCAACTGTTCTGTTAAGACAAAAATCCTATCATTTATACTGGTGATAGGTGCATCATGAAGACTTCAAAACTCATACTATCTGCTGCATTTGATTGTTCGCTTACAACGATACGATAGTTCATCTGTTCAGTTTTCCTCTAGACGTGTGATATGTTTTCTGGTAGCACTGGGACGACAACTTAATTAGTCTATCAGGACCGTGACTGCAACTGGTTGATCTTCGGAGCACTGAACATTTAATTTAATGGATCGGGTTTTAACTCTATTCCAAACAATGCTCCAACTTTTACACGTTACACTTTAATAGGTAGTTCCTGCTCCAGATGGCTTCTATAAAAAGTAGAGAGTAATGCTAGTCCTGCATCTCCGTCATCTTCTTGTGCGTGACAGAATGCATTCTGGCGAGCGGCGCAGTATTGTGTGTTCACATTCCTGAAAAATGGAAATGTTCATAGGACGAACTGACGAGCCTTGTCGGTTCGTTCGTTCCGGGACACAAAACACCCTCAGATTATTTTATTAAAATTGAGGGACTTGAAGGCGATGGTTAATAAAAATGCCAAGGATTAGATAACACTTTTGAAAACTTACTCAAACGAATCATCATAAATTTTGTACGCTCTCGAATTTTGTAGTTTCTCGTGAAAACTCCCATTGAATCGTTGAAGAAAAAACCGTGGCAAAAAATTGTGTTCCAAATTAATCGTTAGATCAATACAATTATATAGATTCAGCAAAATCAAAACAGTGTGTACACAAGACAAGGAGGTTTAGCAGAATGTCATTGGATCATGTAGAGCGTTACAAAATATCCAAGGACCTATAGATTAGTCACTCAGAGAGCAAATCACCAATGTTAATGATTGCAGATTTGGAGTTCCATCTAACATTACGTCACGGAGTTATCGGATTGGAGTTTGGATGGCATGCAGACCGATGGTGTGACCTTTGGCCACGGCAACTGCAGGGCTTGCACGAATTTCTTGTGTGAACACCAAATCGGATTGCATAATCGAATGGCGATCGATTCAGCAGTAGCCAACATCCGTTGTCTGACCAATTTGGGGTAACTGACGGGATCTGTGTAGACAACACGGAACGCCTGAGTGGAGTCAACCCGGTGATCAGTACTGCCAAATATGCGACGACTGTATTGATGTACCTGTTGATCACCAAATTGTAGCTAACGTCCGCCATCCCCAATTATTCGATGATGTTCGATTCACCACTCATCATATTTCCTAATCACTATTAATTTTTTGGTAATCTTATATTTTGCCAATTCATCTTTCTAGTCTAACAGCTTACCATACTAACTTAGTCCCCTGGGTTAAGAATAATTCAGTTATCGACCCCGACACGTAACACCTATATGTAGATGACTTGTATTATAGTTTGGATCTATGAGCAAATTAGTTGCTAGCTCGGTTGGCCTAACTGACATGTCAGAGTGAACTGAAAGAAGTAAGCCAGTCGTTGAAAGCGTTTGTTTCAATGGCCCTAGGTATACTGAATGGAACCACTATGAAATTGTGTATTAAAAATGTTTTTGTTATCATCAAGTGGCTCGTCCTTCATTCTCAGTTCGTGTCCCACCAGACCGTCTTTCACACCTGACCAAGAACTATAGTACTATGAAGAACAAGTGTTTCCGATAAATAATCATCAGATCAATACAGCTACATAGGTTCAGCGAAATCAAATCGTGTATGAAATAACCTAAATCTCCGAAACGTCGACTACCGATTTCAAATTATGCTCAGTTGGTTCAATGAAGACAGTAACTTCAACCTAACTGAGAAGTCCTGATCACGGGGTTATCGATTGGATAGAACAGAGTGATTCTGTTCATTCTCCTTTCGAAATGATCGGAAAAGCTGAACAATATTCACAGAATGTTGTGCGGGGACGTTTCCATACAGTCATGCCTATTGTGAGGTTATTGGTGTTGGGGTTAACGAGCTGGTCTCACAAATACGAGGGTCAGAGTGCAAACTCCGATCCAGACAAGGATATGCACTACTGATGAGCTCTAATAAGAGCGAAACTCGAGTCTAGTGCTTCCTTCCGAAGTGGGCTAGCCGAAAGGCTTATCTGAATGCGAAGCCTGCGATCAAGTATGTGTGTTAATCGTATTGACTTCTGAAGTCCAACCATGTGAAAATCCGATCCAAGCCCACCTCTCCCAAGTGTTTCTCTTGTATATTCTATCTCTGTTTCTTCTCTGACCGTTAACTGCACCTTATCCTAGATGCTTTTGTTCTATTGTGTCACTCTGATAAGTGTGCGAAGAACCAGTTGCCGCATACTACACTTTGCTTGAGTGGTGCGTGCATCACATTTGTTGGAGCTCCGCTCGTCTCCATTGTTTTCTAACCTGTTGATTGCTCGGAAGAACTCTGTTGGGTATGAATGTCATATTATGTGATTATAGTTCATCTTTAGCCTGTTCGGCACCAAATTGTAATTCCATTTCCGGAAAACGATCTGTCGATCGAAACTGTTGAGGTTGTCTACCTATTCACTTTGATAATTTGTTCAGTAGTACAGTGATATTAGTGTTCCAATCCTGTTTTAATTATTTGGGATCGTTGGTTTATCGCCAAGCGTTGCTCAACTTCTTCGTGGACGGCCGTACACTAATGGCGTAGAGAACATTATTATGAATAATCAATGCATGTGTTCTCTAGACGTCTGTTCGTAATTCACAAACATCTCTCTGTTTTTGACTGTCATTTCATTTGTGAATATATGGACTACTCGAACATTCGATTCAGCATTCCGACACCCATGTTGAAAGAACTGCTTCTACGATATACTCTCAACGCCCAATTTAAACTTCAACAACGAACTCTATCGTCAGACTGATGGAGTCATAAAGGGGTCTCTAATGAGCCCACTACTAGCGGACATTTTCAGGGGCAAGCTTGAACGTCAACAACTGAGTTTGTCTGTTAGCAATTTTTGCTTCTATCGACGGTACGCGGACGATATTTCCGTTCTGAAGCCTGAGTATGATCTACCTGGTGTCGTTCGCTCATTCAATCAGTCGCACCCGACCATCACTTTTACTTCTGAAACGGAGTCAGAAAACTCGTTTCGTTTTCTAGATGAGAATATGAACAAGCACCTAGATGTTAGTTTGCAAAGCTCCGTCCATCGTATAGAAAAATGGGACGGATAATATACGAATTCTGATAGTTTTGTACTTTGAAGAAAAAGACGAAACTTCGTCCGGTGACTCATGTGCACAGCAGTGAGAATTTGATTTGCAGACACAACAGACCTAAGAACTAGAGACAGTCATCATCATCATCATCATCAT
>LOND01003210.1:30550-46921 GCA_014220965.1 Paragonimus kellicotti | reverse complement strand
AAATTGAATATAGAAAACTAACTCACAAGTTCCTTCCATAATGCAAGCAAGAGAGATAAAGTTAATCTCCGTTGAAGCATGCTAAATAGAAGCAACGAGGCTACACAGTGACCTCCGAAAGAGAACAGCATGACGTATGGGTGATTAAGTAAGGTTGAATTGCAAAACTAAGAGAAAGTTATATTACCGGAAGCCAACTAGAACAACTGTGCGTCATAAACATATAGGAACAATTTTTCGACTGACCGGGCAAACCTGCCATATTCTGAGTTTATGCAAATAGGCTGGTTTTTTGGTTTACAAGGAAGATATCACATTTACGAGCCGAACATGTTGTTTGTGATTTCTCTGACATATCACACACGTGCTCGTTATCCTGAGATTTGCCCTCGCATCGACGCCATCAGCGTTGCATTTTTTCTGGCGGAAATTTTCATCGCACTAATTCTAACAAATACCCCTGACAGAACATTCGAGGCCTTGTACAATATGGTTGAAAAATAAGCGTTGTTGTTAGCGAACATTTAATATTTGCTCGGCAGTTTCGCTTAACTAACAGGACCAAGTATATCGGTTTATCTCACACGATGTATGAATCACATACAGGAGCGTGAATCGCAAACCGTTTGTCCTGGGTGACATTAAATGTAGATCTGCGGTTCTCAAGTAATCCGTTTCAAATAGCATCGCGGCAAAAGAGGTTGATCGTGATATTTCTGATTTATAAAATATGTGTGATAGATGACAGTTAAGATAGGCATGTGTATTCTCGCGTCATCTATGGCGTAGATTTCGTAGTATGTTTTTGTGTCAGGTCAGTGGCCTTGGCTATCTCTTGTGATTTCTCTGTCTGATTGTTCGATTCACTTTTGAACACACCCAGTCACGTGCCCCCTTGTGAAACTCTTGTGAAGTTGAAGATTTATCGGCTCTGCGTACGAAAAGTTGATAATATTTCTGATGACTTCGTACATTCATCGTGACAATGCCATGAAATGTACCAGTTCCGTTTGGTAACTCAGGATTCTCAACTTCACACTACTGTAATCCCACTTCACCGTGGAGACAACGTCTTGACTTCTTCGCATCATCACAGTTAACATTTTGTAAGTTGATGCATGTCATCCTATCGGCTACCCGATAGTCTCTACCGCTTTTGACTCTTATTCGTGCGGACATTTATATAAAGTTTCAAGTATCAGTTACGCACCACGATCGTCGTGAACATGTTAAGTCCTTGTGCAACAGTCGTGCGAACAGATTTAACGCGCCCTGGTGGCGCGTGTCGCAAGCGAGATTGAGGCTTCAAAAACAGGGAAGCGTCTTCAGGTTTCAACCCTTCGTGACGGTGAAAGCAATCAATCCATAGATATCCTGTGCACACAAATGCTTGTGGTGGTCGGACAAATGGCTACACTCGTAACTTTCCGCCGTTTCTGAATCACAAACGGTTATGCGAAACTGACGAGTTCTGACAAGAACGAAACTCGAGTTTGGTGATTGCTTCGAAACAGACTGGCTGGAATGTCTATCTGAATACGCAGGTTGCGATCAAATACGGGTGGTGTGCAACCTAAAAACTACTGAAATTTATTTCCTCAGCTTTCTTGATTCCCGCTAGGTGGCAACTGACGCATTCATCAGCGATTAATTGCCAATTTTGCTTTTTTCTCATGCGTTGGAAGAGTGACAAACCGGCGATTACTGTATCCGCACAATCAATCGAATGACTGTATGAACAAATCACGGTAACACCACAGGAGAGCTGTGGAAGTAACGAGTAGGTGCAAAAGTGTTCGTGGAAACAAAACAGAAGAAGTATCATAGTAAATAGATCTACTCACTGAGAAGTCGAGGTCCGTTGGATTGAAAAGGCCATCACACAAGAGGAAAAGAACGCCAGAGGATAGGTTCGGAGGACGTTGGATAAATAAGTCGACATGTGACGTTAGATGACAAAATATGAACATTGGCTACTTGACAAATACTCGGAGCTGAAACAGTTCACTGTGCGCCGACAAAAGTCCGCCCAATGAGAGAGAACGTGTATTCTGACGACCATCTTACGGAAAACACGTGATGTGATAATTCGCCATTTTGGTGACCACATAGTGATGCATAATTTGCTGGGACGATACGTCGTTTTGTCATTCATATAGGCAGCAGTATCGCAAAGTTTCTCCTTGGATCACACAGAGATCGCCTGAAGTACGCATGACAACCGCTCAAAAATCTCTTAGAGAACGGTTGCGTTAATCGTGATATTACTGTTGTGTAGAGCGTCTGTCTGCACAGCAATCCATTACCAAGCACGTGTGGCGAGACTACTGCACACTAACCCATCCAATTCGCGGTTGTACGAGCCTCTAGGTATTTCAGCAATATTGTTTGCATTTTCTTGAACAAAAACCACATAAACGCGATTCAACCAGATACGCGTGTTTACTCTACGTACGAATTTGATTCCGTTCAATCCAGCAGACAATAATGGACGTTTGCATGGTTTGCACCATTAACCGCATAGAAGAAATTTGACCAAGTTCACTTGTTTCTCTGTGTTTCAATTTGATTCAGTGTACTCCAGTAGTCCATCACTCGTGTTTGCATCGTTTGCAACCATGAGCCGCATAGACTCAATTCAACCAAGTTCACTTGTTCAGTCTATGTTCCAATTCGTTCCTATTCACTTCAATAGTCGATCACTAGTGTTTGCATCGTTTGCAACCATATGTTGCATGGAAGCAATCAACCCAAGTTCATATGTATAATCAATGATCCAGTTCGTTCCTATTCACTTCAATAGTCGATCACTAGTGTTTGCATCGTTTGCAACCATGAACCGCATAGACGCAATTCAACCAAGTTCACTTGTTCAGTCTATGTTCCAATTCGTTCCTATTCACTTCAATAGTCGATCACTAGTGTTTGCATCGTTTGCAACCATGAATTGCATAGACGCAATCCGACCAAGTTCACTTGTTTAGCTAAGCTTCCAATACGTTCCAGTTCACTTCAGTTGTTGATCACGAATGTTTGCATCTTTCGCAACCACCGATTGGTTGGACGCAATTCGGTGAAGTTCACTTGTGCAGTCTATGTTCCAATTCGTTCCAATTCACTTCAATAGTCGATCACTAGTGTTTGCATCGTTTGCAACCATAAACCGCATAGACGCAATTCAACCAAGTTCACTTGTTCAGTCTATGTTCCAATTCGTTCCTATTCACTTCAATAGTCGATCACTAGTGTTTGCATCGTTTGCAACCATAAACCGCATAGACGCAATTCAACCAAGTTCACTTGTTCAGTCTTTGATTCCGTTCACTCCAGCTGACCACCATCGATGTTTCCATCGTTTGCAACCATAGACCCCATGGACGCAATTCAACCGGATTCACTCGTTCCGGTCATTATCCAATTCGGTCCAGTTCACTTAGATAGTCGTTCGGTGTATTGCATCGTTTGCAACCATGAACCGCATAGACGCAATTCAACCAAGTTCACTTGTTCAGTCTATGTTCCAATTCGTTCCTATTCACTTCAATAGTCGATCACTAGTGTTTGCATCGTTTGCAAAACCGCATAGACGCAATTCAACCAAGTTCAATTGATCCGTCTATTTCCCTAGAATTTCAGATCGCTTCAGTAATCGATCACCGAATTTGGCATCATTCGCAAAAGTAGGTCGCCTCGACGCAATTCAATCAATTTCATTCGTTCTGTATATGTTCCAGTGCGTTCCATTTCACCACAATAATCGACTACGCGCAGTATACAATTGTAATTTCAAAATGATTTCACCAGTTATGTGGCGCATTTTGTATCATGGTCGAATATTCTTAGACAACTGCACAGTCTCAGCTAGCGTGAGTGCAATGGCTCAATGGCAATTACTGTCGCCACACACGACCGCTGACTGGAGTTGAACTCTTGGCCGCGGGAATCACAATCCCCACTTGTTAGATGGGACGCGCGGTTGATTCGGAAATATACTTTCATCAGCGCGTGAGATGAAATCGCTTGCCGGGATGATGTTGTTGAGTGAAGATATACTGGTAGACATCAACCGGATACGACACCTCGGATACCAATCATCGGTCAGAAAGTATTCTGAAAAGCACTCAGTTATTTTTCCTCGACTATGATTCCTCATTGGTAGCAATAATGCTTGGAGTTCACTACACACATTGGGGCATCTCCTCTCTGGTAGACCGGATAACTGAAGCAGTGTCGGAGAGCTATTGTGACTGAGGTTCCTCACACCATAATCCGATCGTGACCAATATGATGTTGATGCCGCACTGCTTCTGACACATGAGAAATCAGGCGGGTGTTCAACTCTGGTTGTTTGAAGTATATGTACTACTGGCGGGTCCCAAACGAGAGAGAAACGCACATTAATTTACACCATCTGGAAGGGGTTGTTTGGAGTTACCCTTTGGATAGAAAAGCTGAGCTAAATAATGAATCGGTAACTTTGTAATCAGTACTTGTTTATTGCAAAAGCAATCGGAAGACCCTGTTTCTCAGTTTTCACGTGTGGGTTCATTTCAGTTTCAACCCACAGCATTGCAGTCTGGAAGATCAATGCCGTTGACGCTCACGTGTTATGTGCAACTAACAAAACTAGAGAGCTATACCATTTGACCATATACAAATTTGAACATCATCTCCAGCTACGGTTCACTTTGATCACGATAGCCAATTCACAAATAATTTCCACCACCACAAGCGAAGTGAGAGCAAACGATCAAGGACTCACGCTTTCCGTTTTTGAAATAAACTGCAAACATTGAACCATATTTCGAAAATGTCCTAGTCATGCATTGAGGTTCTATAATGTTCAAGCAGTTAGTTCTCGGTAGAGAATTATTGTTGATGCTAACGGAGTTGAACAAAAATGACGTCAGGCTCGTAGTTCCGTCTGACGTTGATCTTCCATGTAACAATAATGACATCAATAATCGAATCAGTAGTTTTGACGACCCCACGAATATGTCGGAAATTCAACGTGGTAACACAATACGTTGATGGTTGGACCACTGTACAGAAGAACCCGTTTCCGCCTGCCCGGCCACCCACGGCAGTCAATCTGTTTCTTGATTTTGAATAAACCAAACAACAGGCTGGCGTCACATTATTCTTGCTCGGACAATGTTCGGTGCATCTATATGTGTGCATACAACTGGTTATGTGTAATTGCAATTGAACCAGTACAGTAAGTTGAGACGCCACTGTTCATAGCCCTTGTCATTGCCACATCTATCCCCATATGGTCAGCCTTTTTGGAAAGCAGAACACCTGTTCAAACTTTACCGTTACAATAAGTTCAGCGGACAGGCAGTTTTCCGTTCAATCGCCTTCTACCACTTCGTCAAAACAGAACGGAGAGGTTACTTTGGGACATGTTGCCATTCCGTCTTTTTATTTCAATGACAAAAGTGAGACAGATACATGATCTAGATCAAGCGTTCAACGTCATACAGAACACTGCATAATCAGGACGGCAACAACCAGACAGGCTGTCACAGCTACTGTGTGCCCACGCTGTTTGACCTTTCTGTTCGGTGAATTGAACCAACTGGAACAAACGAGGTTTCCATATAAGACGTTAACTTTCGCAATAACCGGATGGAATCCATTGAGCCATACACGGCGATTATGCAATTTATAGTTGCAAACGATGCAAAACACTTTCAACAGATATTGAGTTGATTAGGAACGAATTGCGACAAGGTCTGAAAAAGTGAACCACTTTGATATCCGTTCTGACGGATCATGACTGAAAACAATGCAAATATGAGTGATAGACTATTGCAGTGGATAGAAACGGAATGGAAGACAGACTAAACGAGTGAACTTGGTATCGTTGCGTCTATGTAGTTTGTGGTTGCATACGATGCAAACATTGGTGCTCGACGTTTGAAGTGGATAAGAACGATCCGGGACACCGTCTGTACAAGTGAACTTGGTTGAATTGCTTACATGCAGTCTATGGTTGCAAACAGGGGAGCTGTACCAAGAAGGAAATGTAAAGCTGATTCTCCTTGGAATACACGCTGGATGAGTATTTTACTTGAATGCGAGAGCCGGAAATTTTGTACGTGATATTCTTCCTAAGGTTCATCAACCCTACGAGTAATTATGAGTAATCTGAAATGCTCATTGCCAATAGTCGTTGTGTAAGCAGTATATTGAAATCACTATGCTACTGTGGTTGGGTTATATGTAATCGGCCCTGACGGTTGCTTGGCATAGCAAATGAATCGGCTGCGAAAACAGGGAAATAAATTTTGTAGACTTAATCCAGACTTGGCGTCCAGGATGTGTGCGCGAAAAACGATCAGCTGATATTCGTTTGATTCTATTTCCTGGTTGACCTTGGGCCGCAACGGACTGTCACTATTCGGTGGTGAGCTAGGTACACTTATCTCCCATCGCCTGAATTCTGCTCTGGCGAACACAGTGTTCGGCACATTGTTGGTTGGTTCCACGGGTATTGCTAAGCTTGGGGTCAGGTAACGAATGGAGACCGCAAGATAAGAGAGGTCATAAACCAGGAGACCATATCCTGAAATTCGATTAACACTTTTCTTCCAAATATATTTCTGGATAACATCATAGACGCTGAAATTGAATGTGTCCCGCAATCGATTCACTAACGTTAGAGTTTTTGAAGCTTCCGGCTGTGATGATACACCAGTACAGTCGATTACATTATCGTCTTGCTCGTCTGCATGGGATAGAAACGTAACCTCATTATGCATTTCTGTCCACTGCGGTGGCTGACCTCATAAGTGCCGCTCACCTGCGGTGAACAATTTGAAACAGCTCGGACTTCACGACAAATACATAATTCTGAACGACAATTCCCCTACCATCTACAGTGACCTGTAATGTGACAGTAAGAACACCAGCGCCTCCTTAAAATGATCTGCCTCCTAGTGCATTCAAAATTCATGTCCATTTGGGACGGACGACTGTTTCACTAACACCACGCTAAATAACACCATATTGAAATCGACATTTTTACCGGTAGTCGGGTAATCTGTTTTCTGTACTCCGGCGGGAAACAATCTTCATGAGTTAAATTCACCTTTGTTCAGTTCGCATTTACTAACTAGATCCACTATGTGGAAGAAATGCATTAGTTCCGAATCACCTCGTCGAAATCAACGACGTATTGATCACAAGGCTGATTTTTTGCATTTTTTTTACTGCACATTGGAAGTCTACCTTGTTAACGTAAGCAACTAGATGGATGAATATTGCTCGCTCACAGATTTTGAAACCTAACGCCCATACCTGGTGGACGCGCAACCAACTTCTGGATGTTACCGACTCTAGAGCTAAGTAAAATCGAGCAGTATACTTCACTAGTCCAAGGCCAAACTTCTTGGTTCATATAAGAATGATGCTTCATATCTGAGATATTTTCGCCATGTGAGTGTCTGAACAAAGTCTCCAAATGATGTCTCTGGTGAATCAGTTCTACAGAAGATGTTAGAAATTCGAACGTGTCAGATGATTATCAACAGATAGATTACGAGTCACACAAAGTGACGATCAAGTTGACTAACTCTCCATCCACGTTTCAACCAACTTCAACCAAACACAATCGCCAAAGAGTAGGAACCCATTCTCAGAAGTGTTGTGTCAGATGGTTTCATGAAAAGTAAACCGCATGAGTCTTTCACAGCAGCCGACAACTGGACTATCCGGCGTGAACGCCATCTGTCGATTAGAAGGTCGTTGTGCGTCTCACGACCGAGGTACAACTAACCTCGTGAATGCCATCAACAAAATGTCCACATCGAACGAACAAATATAATAGACGTGACCAAATGGTCCTGTTCGTTGAATCGTTCGAATGCTGCTTGAAGATTACCCGCCCGTCTGCTTTGGGAGATAGCTCACTTGCGAATCAAATGCTGAGCTATGGCTTCCCAGAAAGTTTGACCCAATAACACTTTATGCATTCCGCTCAATTTGACAGACGAATCTAACGGCTAAACGTCACGTTTGCAGCAATTAGCAGGACAATTACCAAACAAACGATCTGAGCAATAAGGCTTCCTTCATGTTCGAGTAGAATAAACTTCTAAGTATTCAATCCAAAAGCTAGCCTAGATGTTTTTCATTAAGACTGTCCGATCTGAAATGTGAAGGTTTATGAAATGATGCAAACGCGTTTTACAATGCATGCTAGCACTGAAATTCGGTAGCGGAAACTACGAAATGGCGCATACTATTTCTTTCTGCGTAGGCCACTCCACGATCCTCTTCAATTGGTTGGTGCAAAGTTGAAAATGGATCACATAAACATTCAGTGACGAAGATGGGGAGGAACGTCTGAGAAGGGTCCACGGTTAGTAATTTTGTGTAAAATGGACCAATACTCTCAAAACCCGAAGCATGTTTTTGCCTCAACAAATTACCAGAGATCTAAACTGGTTTAACTATCTTAATTTCGATGGGATTATTCCCCGCATATAAATTCTTCAAACCGTCACTGAAAGTTTTTTATCAAACTCGACAAGCAACACCTGAAGAATGTATCAAGTGTTCCTGGACTTCACAACAGTGTGTTTTGTTGTCGTCCTTCATTGGACTATGACAATGGTGGTCAGACTCCCCACATATGAATGAATGTTTGTAAACTGTTGGTTGTGTGTTACAGAAACAATGCAACTTAACCACCCTGGGAGTGGATAGTCTCGCGAAAGAAGAGCGCAGACATGATGGACACACAATGAATAAATCCATAGTGGCGGTGAGGCAACTTGTCAATTATTAATTACCGGGGTGATCAGTGCAACAGCGGCATGAATGTTCTGTTACTGGTTTGAGTAAAACGTAATGCCAACCACTGTGATAGTACAGCGACGTGTCGTTATGTGATCGATGTCATTTCGGTTCTCGGATGTTCAATTCGTGTGAATTTCTTAGTAAACTCAGGGTTTACGTTCGCTCATATTTCCGGTCCAACAGAACTGGCGTTGGCACATCTACTTTGATGATTGCTGTGTTTCGCTATCTCATATCTGGCCAGAACGCTATTCCGCTGCGCTAGTCGGTGGCTTATTGAACGTAACTATTATTGTAAGTAACCGTTCTCCGATCTGATGTGAGAATATTTAGAAGTCACTAAGCGTCCAATAACTATCGCGAGTGATTTTCTTCTGTCCCACAGGTTTCACGGCAGAACAAGTTGGAACTCTTTCTCCGAGTTGATTCCGTAACAGTTTGTAGGGTCGGTTGCACTAATCTCGAGTTCGAGATCTTCTGTCTGCGTCATGACAAGGAGGAGAATTCGATTTCCATCAGATACATAACTGTTCCGTAACCCATCCTGCATATTATTTCAATGTAATGCCGCCTCTGAGTTACCCAGTATATTCTCAGTCATCATAGAACAATCAGAAATGATATCCATTGTTGTCAACCTATTCGTGTGGACAGCTTACAGGTAGTAATTACCGGATTGTGCAATTATTGACATATTATGAGTGTTCCCTCGAATCCACGAGCACCGTTTATTATTATGTGTTCGGATACCGTTTCGCTACTCTTCGGGGCTATATGAACCAATCTACCTTGTTTCCGAAGCGAGTGCAAATCATCCTCCCGCTGTGTCCCGCTGCAGCACGTCCTAGTTTAAGTATCAATATACTCACAGATCAACTAGTTTTTAGCCTAGGCCACACTCCTGCGTCAAATCTAGTTTGTCCGTGATTGGTCAGACGATCCACGGGGGCATATACTTATCGAACCATCAACGGACTCGTGTTGACGACGTTCTGTCTGCTGCTAGTGCGTTTTGCACACGTTGACAACAAAGAGCCGAATGTGTCCAGTTGGTTGACAGGAGAAAATTGTGTTTGACTCAGTAACGGAAATTGTGATCGAATGTAGCCGTGATTGATTATCGCCACTGTGAGCTTGTTCAAGTTGAAGACTTGACCACTGCATAAATTTCGGACTTGATCTTTGGAGAATAGTACAGCGCAATAGGTCGTCTGCCGGGCCGAGCTAGAGCAGACGCTTACGGTATGTGATTGTTCATAGGGAAAATTTTAGGGAAGTTCGAGTACATGTAATGAATTTCTAGCCTGAAATGTAACCATGAATGAAGTGACTGACACAATTATGAATACGTTTTCTCCAATGTGATGGAAAATTACCATAAAACAGAGGTATCCCTACAATGAAGGCATAGCATGAAGCGGGAATTGTGAAATGATAAATATTGTATAGGAGCAGCTGGCATATTTACAAAGTGCAGCAAATAGCGATACGAATGATAAAAGATTGAATGAGGGCACTCATCGATGGCAGACGTTTGTGTTCACATGCGAATAAACGTGGTTATTAAATCTGATGGGCAATTTATCGAAAGCAACACGACCAGTAAATACAATTCAAAAAAAATTACAATGTGGCGAACAAGCCAGTGTGCAGCTTTTTGATCGCCACGCTAAAAGCATCACGATTGTATTGCGGTTCTGCGAGAGACTAATTTAGGGAGTAGAGAGAGAACGGTTGGTTTTGAAGGGCGATAGGTTTGCCGGGAGGGTGCTCTCAACTATAGTCAGCAAGCATGTTGCGTTAATAAACTACGTGCACACGTCACTAACAATCAAGTTTTCGCGCCCTCGCTGCGCTTTCACAGATTGCATGGCTTGTCATGTCACCTCGTCTTGTCAAAACAACTGTGCATTGGGCGCACTGCGCGGATGCTTCCTCTGAACGAAGTTAACGGTATCACTCAGAACAGGTTCAACAATGGAACGACGAAGCCAACCAACAGCAGCTCATTCCCACAGCTGATGGGTTCCAATTAGTCTGTCGATATATTGCAGACGTCTCGCATAACCGATCGAAATGAAGTGATTCATTCGAGAAGACGTCAGGTGATAGACCTTTGACACAGCCGCAGAAGCTAACGCATCGTCGAAGATCACCTTAACGAGTAAACATGATACGTTCGCTAGGCCTTTGCGAGTACCTTTGGAACGCTTCGTAAGCTGTGCAGATCCATGTTAACCATGAAGCCTTGATGCTGCGCGACTTTCATGTACCAACTGTGTTAGCTGCTCAATACTCTGAATAAATTTGTTTCATTGAATCGTGATACAAGTATGGTTCACTAAAATTGGTGTCAAATGGCTGCGAAGAGAAGTTACTCGTCACACTATACTTTCAACATATTTCAATTTGTTCACACCGCTGGTTAGTAGCAAACCTGTTATGCATGATTAGATTTATTGTGTTTCGTATGTGGTGATTATGCATCACATAGCTGTATTGCATAATTGCTGATAAATAATTGGGATTGGCCCACACCAGTTCGCACACAGTGATACATTTTTATTCCGGATAATTACAAACCGGAGTTGCTATGGGAACTATCGTTAATCACGAATCGCCATGAAATCTGCATTGTCATAGTTCTGGCACTAGACGCTTCAATTACTTTTTTTGTAATCATTATTTCTACACATAATTTAGCAAACCTACCATCTGAAGAATTACGTATCAGGTCTGACGTTATTTGGTAATGAAACAACAATGGATCAAGAAGTAGTATGTCATTTTTGCACTCTACCGTGCCTCCTAATTTGTGTATGGGAATATTCCTCACCATAGCAAGTATTGTGACGGACTAATTACATGAACCACATGAAGATGAACAATAAACTGTTGCCCATGTTCCTCTCCAGTAGATGCTGAAATGATTACAGGGATATTGCAAACATCGGACTAAGAATGCACAACTAAGCAATGCGACCCAAACCTTCTTGGTAGCCATGCTCACCAAATCACATATTCATGCACAGAACGAACGCGCAGGTTTCAAGTGTTTCACCGCTATGTGTTAACCTTGCGGCTAATAGTTATAACATAGAGATTTAACAAGTGGTCAACCAAATCCCCGGTCTGCTGTTGTCTTGTTCGCTAAAGCGACGATATGTTTGTCGTATTGGGTTGTGTTAGGTGAATAGGGGATGGAGTCATTCTGAATGTACTAGAGTAGACGGGAGTTCTTGTGTGTCGTACACGAGTGTAGTTGCTTCTTCTCGCTAAACCAGACGATGACCAGTTGTGCAACTGGTTGGAATGAGGTTTTTGGATCATGATTCAATTTACCAAATGAAATTGGTTGTATGCGCGTGTGTAGTTCAACCAACGCGCAATGAGGATTATGTTGACGGTTCGTGCATGCTGCTCGCTGAAACAAGTCAATCAGGCGGTGTGAGATCTGATCATGCCGTTGGCTTTCATTTGGTTCCGATAACCAAGCGTTGTTTACAGTATCACACGTTTCTGTCAGTGGCTGGTGAAGCTACATTGAATTTTAGCAGTTCGGTTTGGAGTAGAAATCAACTCAGTTCGAGGTAAGAAAAACCCAGAGATCTGAGATCAGTCAATGACAGTCATGTTGACAGATAGCATGAAACAACCTTATGTCGACGTCAGCCACTGTGCGATTCGAGGTAATTGGGAATTTGGCAGGGTAGACTTGCTCTCACGGTGTTTCAAAAAGGAATCAACACAATGGATGACGGATGTTCCGGAGTTCAAACAAACCTCAATAGGACTTCTGACAACACCACGCCTTGATAGTATGCATTGAAAATTTTGCATGTTGAGACTCTAAGACAGATTGCGTCCCATCAAACTCATCGGGATGAGTGTTGTTTGTCAACCGCCTCTTTGTTATCAATAACATCAAATAGAAAAGTATTAACATTTAATTCGTGTAACATCTCATCTCTCAAAATGAATATGTGGAACATGCGCACTATTTCTTCACTTGATGCGTGCAGCAAACGTTTGTGAACCGCAACCCATTTCTCTCTGATTATGCTTTCTTTTGTCAGCAGACTTCATGTTTGTCTTATAATGTAACCATTTGTTGCTTTGTAACGCCTGTAATTATCTGTCATGATCGCGCACATCCGAGCGTGTCTCTCACGAATGCGTTGAGAAATATATATTATTATTTAGCAAATCGGGGCGGTAAACTGTTTAAGCGAGACATTGCATTGCAGGTACACTTTTTTCAAACCGTAACAAGTTTGTTCTGGTTGGAACTGATGATTCAACTAATTGACATATCATTGACTAATAATGGACATACCATCCAACATCAAATTAATGAGTTCAGAAACGCTGACCTCAACAACCTGAGGTTACTTATTGACGACAAACGTCTGAAAATTGGCAAGTAAAACAGACTGCCCTCTCGAGTCGAACACGTGATGATCGGGGTGTTCGTGTTATGTTAATCACAAAACATTCTCTGTCCAGCGGAATCATACTTCCACATTATTTTGCAGAAACACAACAACATCAACTTACCATTTGTGATAATACACATCTACAGCCCAGATTTCAAAGGCAGGCTTATTTATTCCGTGCATGGTTAATCTCAAGCATTAGGCATGTGCTGACGAATGCGTGCAGAAATTTTGTGTTGATGCTCACGTACAAGTTTGGCCACAGGTTATTTGAAGAAAACTTCATAAAAGACTGGATTGTTGTCAAACTGACTAGTCGTTTTGAGATTCGTGATGAATGTCCGTTCCGGCTGCTTCACTGGTGAAATCACCGAGTCAGAGGCATAGTATATGGTCATATATTGAACGTAAGTCAGGGTTGTTTCTCTTCCGTTCACTCAATTTATGCAACCTATCACTTTAATAGCATCTGTTTGATTTTCGTCCAAACGTTGCATCGTTTTGTGTGTTTTGTGTGACATAGAGGAACCATGTTCGATAATCAGAAAGATAAAATATAATTGGGTAACGCAGATTTTTCAGTTCATATGGCTGTAACAAATGAACTGCTATCACTTCATAGAAACGACACACATGTGACAGCTGTGCGTAAATGTTAAACTAGTAATTTCTCGACGTGAGCTGCATATACTCACTGGTGTACAGAATAATGGGGGCATATCGGTGAACGGAAGGCAGTGTGCCAGGTTGGTAAGATTCACAATCCAGGGTCTGTCGGTCACATACACTTTAGGGACGACATGGAACATACTTATCCGGTTCAGACGTTCGCCCCGAAGAAAGTAGCCAGAAAACATTAGAATTCCAGATACTCATGGAAAAACTATGAAATACCGCATTGTGAACTGCCAGCATATTATCTGAATGACACAGCTGAAATATGCTCAATATCTTTCCAAAAACCGATTATTAGAGGATGCTCAAATTATTGAAACCTTCTATTAATAAGCGACATTTTTCGCTTACCTTACTCAGCGTCCTCTAGCAAATGATGATCGTTGAAGTGAAAAATGAATTACAATTGATCAGGTTACGAAGTGATTGATTCCGTACCGTCATCCTATCATGAATCTGGAGGGTGCATTCATAAGCGATCTACATCGTGACTACTCGTACTATTGAACGTTATTCTTATCCTCAGATGACCATCCATCAGAGGATATTGTCCAGTTGAACCTACTTAATTCAATTAGTTTTAAACGGACGAAAAACGAGTACTGCATACTCTTTGGATGCTATCAAAAAGTGTTTCGTCTCTACTTTCACCGTTGTATTCAATCTTACTTGGATGCAGTTGATAAAGAATTCAACTCTGCCACGCGGGCACTCCTAGCACTATATGACCGGAACACATACGTTAACCAGTGCAATCTCATGATATCACACGGCCAACGCAATCTGACTTAATATAGTGATCGATCAAAAATTTCCCGGGAGACTGATTCTAGCATGGAGGTTGTTGCTACACTGTGGGATAGGAGATATCAACGACTGAAATTAGCACGAACGGTCGGCTTCTGTGATTGCTAAATTTATGAATGAAACAGTTCACGCTGCTACATTTGTAAACGTATGATGGTAGGTCTCTGAAGTATATTTCGATTACATGGGAAATTGAGGTAATAATTATCTTGCAACCATGTTAATTTTGTCATTCATCAACCTGTAATTACATCGTCGTGTCTATCAAAACCACTCCCTTGGATAAAAGCAGGAGAATTGTCTTGATTCGGCAATGCCTCAGATAAGTCAAATTTAGTTCACTTCGGGTAGCCATGAAAACTCAAACTAGCGGTAGACCGTGTGAGCGCTAAGATACGTCTCTCGATGTAACCTATGGTTACAAAAATTCGATCATCTACCGCCCAAGAAAACTGACTGAGCCAATAAGATAATGATAGAGTTTGTCATCCGCCTATAATCTCCACCTCGAGATTCTCTGGTGGACATCCAAAACAAGTCTTGTGATTACGTCGCATATACAGGTTTCAACCTAACAAGCAAAAGTGAGTGATTTTCGCATAGGTGTAGGCTTGCGTAGCGTGATCGACGGTTGAGTCAAGGTGCAGAGTCTCCATAAATGCGAACTCTAATCGTGAATACCAAGTCAGTGGCCACAGAAAACATCAGCCATCAAGCGACAAGACGAATACCTACGAATGAATTGTTGTATGACGACACTCTACCGTTAAACACCATATTCAGAGGATCCTTGCCAAACTCTTCTTCTTGAATTGCTGCAAGCAAAAATGTCTGCCGTTATATAAAGTAAGTGACTTCATCAATTTAGCCATTTTTGTGCAGACGACGATGAATGAAACGTTTGCCAAACATTTCCCGTACCAATCTGAAAGCACATTTATTTCACTGACAAATGCAACTTCAGATGAACACGATTTCACCAAAATGTTGTCGCGTACAATCTGCAAATTAGTGTATTCAAGATGATAATTGCTGATGTTAATTAGTCTGTGATCCAATTCATCTGCGGTAGACTCTCAACCGTATTTGAAAATTTGATTGTCATCATGCTGAATTCCTGGCTGCCAATCCTACAAACTAATTAGTGGCTGTTACAGCCACTGATATGTTTGAACACACCAGTATTTTACCTATGAATATCAAATCACATATACGCATTGCATAGCAAGAGTGGTAACTTTGCAAGCCAGGGGTTACACATTATAACGCATTTTATCATATCAGACTTTTAAAAGGAATGCGCCACTTAGGAACTCCAACCAAAATCGCGCACCATGAACAAATGTTTACAGTAAGAATGCAGTTCGAAAGGTATGATACCGTCTACCCATAATATATGGACACTTCATAAAACGTGTATCCAATTGGATAAGTCAACAACTTACCCAGCTCGAATATCTGAATTGCTTCAAGGACGGATATAAAACACAAATTGACGAATTAGAATATATATTTCAAGAATTACATCAATACAACAGAGTGTAATCATATGACAATCACGAGAAGTGAACCGCACTATAACATTCGTGCAACACTACTCACTGCACGAGGTAAGCTGAATTGCTAATGACAGCAGGATGTACTT
>LOND01003210.1:14451-28704 GCA_014220965.1 Paragonimus kellicotti | reverse complement strand
CACAACCTAACGTAACTCATCCAGTCGAGTGTAAACACACGGCAACGGAACACGCTGAACATGACGAAAATGCAGATTATATACTAATGAAACGTACGTGCATACTCCGCTGTGCAAAAGTTTCCTGAACACTCCTTTTGTCTCGTTAGGACCTGGAATTTAGTGCCATTCATTGAAGTAAAAAAAATACGGTCATCATTGAACGCGCAACTATTGTCAAATGTGAATCCTTAGAGTTTATTCTAACGCTACGCCGCTTGGCGCGTCCTCCTAATTTTTTCTATTGACTGTTCATATTGGACGCATCACTTCATTGATATCAAAACATCACAGTTGAAGGGCACCCCATCCGTTCGTACGTGATACTGCTGTATCCTAAGCACTTGTGTGCAGCAAAACAACATCTTGTCAGAATTTGTATTACATTTCTCACGTATGTACGCAGGTGTGAAATATACATATCCAGTGAGAACGAATGTGACATAAACATGTCCTGATTTCGACACTGCGTCTATCGACAGCACAAAATCACAAGCTTGTCTCAGATCTAGATGAACGAGCCAAGATGTTTGAAAAATCTCCAGGTGAGCACCTAAAACAGAAAACTGAAATCAGATGGCCGCTTAGTCCACTGTTGTTGTTAAACCCGTGCCAGTGTGGTATTAAACCTTCTCATTTTAGTGGTCGATCGCCTGATGTCTATCAAAGCGTGGCATGAGCAGTAAACAGTTCAGAAGTAAATGACTATAATGGGCCGAACCAAGATTAGGTTTCAAGTGTATGACATCATCTGTTCTATCTGACCAAGGGCACACAATGCCGGCCTGCTTCTGTTGTATGCAAAAGACCGCAATGTTTATCAACATGGTCTATCAATTCATTTACCGCGTTTTGTTCTCGCACGTCCTCAGTAACATTTTCGACTTGTGTCACTCGAACCCTTTCCAACTTCCATTACCTGAAACTCCAATCCAATCTCAGCAGCCATGGTCTGTATTCAGCCACAATGTTTCCAGTTTTTCAAACGTTTCCCGATGTCTGGTAGCACGGATGACTGGGGAACATCATGGAGATCTCTCACACCCATACAACTACCAATCTATGGCCACAGCTCTGTGAGTAACAATCATGCCGCATAATGTGTAGAACCACATCGACAACTTGAATCAGACTGATTATCAAGAACATAGGACAAATGAAGATTACGCGGAGCACTTTCATGATACAGAAAAATATGATTCAAGTTCAAGCGATCATTGATTGTCTTGATGAACTTTTCACTGACTGTCAATTTCAATCTCAATTCAACCATGACTAGTTAATTTGCCAGTGCACGTGAGGAGCACAGACTGACAGACGCTGTCCACGATCTACTGCGCCGTGCACTCCGGCAGCTCATTGTTGTATTGTGGTGTAGATTTGACTGCAGCCTTGTTGTTTACAACCTGATAATGGCTGTACCAAATCAAACGGTTTGCGGTTCAACCGGTATAGACTGAACGCAGTTGTTAGTCCACTTGGCGTTGCCTGTTTAAAAAAGCATTGATCAAATGCGGCTGTGCAGTTCATGAGATTGCTCCACCTTCCTTGAATTACGTGCAGCCATCATGTCTCTAGCGGCAAGGATGAATTAATGGAAGGTGTCTAATTCGGTTATAATTGTTCATCTGTACAGATGAATTCATGCTAACAAGCTAGCTTGCAGCGAGAGTGGGATGTGAGGAGCATGATGTGACGCTCTCATGCGAAGAGGACTGACTGGAGAGTTCACGAGACTGCGAGATTTTATCAACTGTGAGTGAGGTTCGAAATATGTTCACCACTTAGTAGTGGGAGCTCATGCAATATACACGCTACGTGCAAGTTGAAATGCTTTCGGACACACTTCATCAGATACATCTATCAATTACTGAACGACTCTCTAAGCTTGCTACCCAGTGATATTGCTATTCGTATTCAGAAGCCTTGTCGGTCCGCTGAATATATTTCGCAGGTGCCACATGCTGAGTTTCGGACACCAGCATTGATCACTCACTTCGATCACATTAGGGCATTTACCAGTAACGTCAGGTTCTAACCAATCAAATGTCCTTTTCTCAATCCCATTGTCGCCGATAGTCCTCGGCGGGAGTTCTCCTCTTGCGTTTTCACACTAATGGATGTGACGGCCAGAAGTCCGAAACGCGGTATAATCCGAACGGGCCGAAGGCATTTCACATAAACGCATCCAATTACCTCCACTGATGTGGATATTCGGGCACGTGCGCTCGTTTGTCCCCAGAGTGATGCTACCCAGAACTCCGCAATTTGCAGGTTCGGTGATGCCATACAGTCCACGCGTTGCAGCGCGACAAAGGCAGTCACGCTATAGGTTTGATTTCACCCTGCCGACTGCGTGGGAATACATAGGCAAAGACGCAAACTTCTACTCACACAAGGCATGAATACATCTAAAGTTGCAACACTGCTGTCTAATTGCCTATAGAAGATAGCTATAGATTGTAACCCCATACAACGTGATGTCCGGTCGTCCAACGGTTTACAGTGACCACCGGAATAATTTGCAGATGTTGTGTAATCAAATTTCTCGTCAAAAATCGCCTCTTCTTCTCAAAGATCATCTGGTCTGATCAGAATGAACAGGAATCGCCCTAGCAATCTGGGGGTATTTCATACGTGGCTGATTATTATTCCACTATGCCAATTGATGGCTTATTGATAGTAATTATTAGCATGAACGACGGCGCTTCCATGTGATGAGGGATTTTGCGTAAGCCATCATGCATCTTCTAGCTAACCTGGAGGTTTTCTTTCCCGTCGCACAAGTTTTGCGGCAAAACGAATTGCCTTCGGAACTCCTACTTTCAGTTGTCTCCGCAGCAGTGCACCGGAAGGTTTTCATCAATCTGGAATCCAAAATTCTCTGTCTTCTCCATTGTAAAGAGACGAATTAGGTTATTGGCAATCGCTTGACTATTCCGTGGACAGTCCAGCGTAACTTTTCAACGGTTTGCAGCAACAGTGCTCGTGATGCAAGTGTCAGTGCATCTACTTCAACACCGCTAATTGCAATGAGATGCTGTGCCATCAATGCTGCACCAGACTTTCGGAGACTCACATATTGTTGGGATCTCTGTGAAACTGATCGGCTTCGACATCGATGTCACTGTTTTCAATGGGGCATGACTCACAAATCAAGGCGAGCCTAGAGGTGCAGGCCGGCGTTCTAAATTCTGGTAGCTACCGCTCTATGGTTTCCCGCTACTGTGCGGTGCTTGCTCGCCGATTTCGTTGTACGGACAAAATCTTCGTTCAGCTGTTGAGGATTTCTGAAATTGGAAGTGAAGAACTTAATTTTCCTTGTATACTTTTCCAATCAGTACGGTTTGAGTCCAGCTTTCAGAAGCGCGTTGTCATTAGACATTTCGGAAACAAATTTTGTTTCCTACCCACGAAAACTTAAGAATTAAATGACAGAATCACTAAATTCCCCGACACTCCCTCGAATTGTCAACGAAGGTTTCACTGGGCGTCACTTTTGTGACAGCGTGTTCATGCACCAGTGTGATACCATAAACAGAGCATTAAGCGGTCGAACAACACAAAGTGCTGTTTGGCTCGAAGCAGTTTCCGTATTCTCCATCGTGTGCGGTATGTGATTTCGCGGGATTTGAAACGATTGACGTGGAAAGTAGGACAATTTATTTTGTACCATGCGAATCGCCCTTGTCCATATATGTTTAATGAAATACCAGGATTTATCTGCATGCATATTTCTGAAAAGACTATTTTGGAAATTGGAGTGCAAAATCATCAAGGCGCCAAAAAATGCGGATGAGTTAAAATAGACATTTCAGCAACCTATGTGAGGGTTTATGGTTTTTTGAGACCTCTTCTAGATAGGTGAATATTTCGTTGGTTTCAAATTTTTATGTGCCATTATGGCGTCCACTGTACCAGTGTTAACAGTTTTGCGTGCTAGACTACTTCAAGTTCGAAGTTATGGTTGGAGATGCCCAATTTCGCCCCAAGTAGCCCAGATCCGTTTCTCTCGCGAACTTGGTATTGTGTTCGTTCGCCTGTTATGACATGACAGCAAGCTCTCAGCCAAATTTCAAACCGGCACCATCCACAAGCCTCCCATGCATGGAAGTCAAGTAACGCAGTCTCGCAATGCCACTTGTAATCAACCACTCCTTACCTGAAACTTCTATCAAACTGTTCAGTTAATGTTTGTGCCATGTGAACTCGACTTCATTGAGTGTGGGTAAAGTCTTATATCGGAATTCAATGGTGAGGCCTATCCATAAAGTTACTGCCGGATACCCACTTGTTGCTCTGAAACAAACATATGTTTACTCATGTTTAATATTTTATCATCTGACAAACGTGTTCAGCCGTTGAATAATTTCTACCAACATATTACACATTGCTTGTTCGCTCCTTCCCACGTGATCCTATCACGTTTCCCAACTTATCGACAATAAATAAACTTCTTTTGATCCGGAAAATAATCTTTCACCTAGAGAAATATATACAGTGCTCGCTTGCACCCGAACAGGCTGTTCAAGAACGAGTCAAAAATACATTATATTTTAATTGTTATTATTATCACTTGAAATCTTCCTTTCTCAGCATACCACTAAGGTTTGTCACCTCAATCTCCGGGGTCGTCGTTCTATTGTTCGTGCGAACTGTATAAGCAAATCTTCTGAATTCGTTTGCCGAGTTGTTACTGCGCAGTTGAAGTTGCAGTGTAGCTTTCGTGCACACACGTTGTTGGGCGCTTCGTCGAACAACATTGCCAGCGTTCCCATCACTTGGTCATGAGTGCGGCTGATTCTCACTAATGATAATTCACTGCCATTCGGCGCACGCCGTTCTAGTAATTACCTTGAGTCTCGAACCTGAGTTCAGCCGTTCAGCCGAGTGCTTTGTTCGAGCGAAGACAGATGAACCATTCGATTGAATGATAAAACGTGAGTTACTGTTGTGTCTGAACGATTGCTCGTGAGCACCATCAATAACCAGTGCTCCACTTGAACAAACCCGACTAAGTGAATGTGTGATTGGGCATTACGGGAGAATCCGAACGCACCTCATATCTACCTGAACATGTGAACACTTTAAAAATTGAAAAGTGGGATAATTAGCGACCGGACAATTATGTAGAAAATGAACATTCACATCAAAATCGTTGCTTACTTTCTGAAGTTACATTCAAACGCAACACCTGCGAGTAATGGTTGGTATAAAGTAATGACCAGATTTGAAAGGCAACCTAACGTGAGCGGGTCAAATGTACGCCATATACACCGAGGCACGTGGTTCATAGTTGAATGAACAGTAATAGAAAATCAACTCAGATTTGCCTACCCCGGGGATGCTGGCATTGGAAACGCAGTGTTCATCTATCCCCTGATATCGGTGATTGCGATGGATAGCGGCAATTTCCACGACAAATCTAACATACCTTCAATCACTGATTAAGTGGAACACGATAAAATACTCACGATTACCAAACTGGCTGAATTATCAGTTCGATGACTCGGTTGATTTCCGATAATTGTGAAAGCAAAGGCCAACTTTTAGTTACAGTGAGTTAGTTTCCAGCAGAAAACAACGGTTTGATTCAACGGGTGGTTTGTTGATAATTGGCCATTTCTCAATTTTCTGAAGTGTTGCAATGTTCGATTTTTTTCGATTTTGCGCGTGAAGCTCGCCTTTCGAATTATTTGGCCGGATTCATGTTAGTGGCGCAATGATAAACAGTTCTGCCGGCGAGCATTCGATACAGTGTGAAATAATTTAATCTTAGAATGATTTGATTGAGTGCCTCAAGATTTTGGTTCAGAAATGCCATCTACCTCAATGACATGTCTAAATTATATCCTGTGTATGAGAAGCTGCACAAGATTACAGTCTCTCTGTGACATGAGCTGCTAAAAGCGGACCTACAACCTCAATATTTGCACAATCCATCACGGTCACGTTATTTCACATCCACGCAACATGGATGCCACCTTGAGGGTATGTTGCCGTATTCAGTTTCTATCTGACGTTGATGTTTTGTTTCATATTTCAACAAAGCATTGGCCAAAGCAGGAAGATGTGCAGGGTTACTGCTATTGCTCTCGTTTGTCACTCACTCCCCACTTCGTCACGTGCCGAAGAGGTCTTCTACCGAACAGTTGATCGGACAGATATCATGCCCGTCAATTTTTGCTAAAGGAGATCGATACGTGAACACGTGCGGGATAATGTACTCTTGTCCAACCGAGACCGTGTATGAAAGTCAGAGGCGTCGAAAATAACAGTACTGGCACACATATTATGCAGCGTCTAAGAACAGCCTTTGAGATAATTTGTGCATTCTGAACAAACTTGAGAAGTGAGAGGTGCATAAAAGACTGACAACTGAGGCATATTACCAGTGAGTGATCAGATGGGCCAGGTTTGAATGAGGTGGTCAATGAAAAATATGAAAACAAACGATTGGGATCGACCTGGGAATAAGTGGTATTTTCCACCTCCAAAAACCTCAATAAGCCCGTTTCTTTTCAAATATTCCGTTATGAGTAGTCGAGTGTTGAAGTTTGCTGTGATTGAAATATTCTCATGCAAATCAATGTCCTCACGAAAACACAGCTGTGCGTTTGTTCTATTCGGTCATTTGAACAGTTAACATGTTGAGACACGAAATATATGTTTCAATTAATTTTGATAACTGTATTCGATAGTTAATTCCATAAATTTTTCACAACAATGAAGTTTGTATCACATACAGGTTGCGATCCCCAGAGTCAACAAACGTCCCTCATTGCCTCATACTGGGGTGGAGCTGAGTCAGGGTCTCGTACTATAGAAGGATATGCAGAATGGCACATCACAGTGGAATAATGCTAAGTCGATGCGATAACAAAATTACTAGTTGAAGTTCCAGATCCAGATAATCAAAGGCCGAATTGTTTGAACGTGCTTCACTGCCTGATACTATTGGATTGAACTTCACAGTGAATAACGTCATTGTACTTACTACGTCTGAGAAACCTTACCGATTCCATCTGATGGAGATAAATTTTAATGAAGGACGTCAAACAATATTGCTGTGTTTCTATTAAGAACCAGATCGTGAGTAATGCAATATCACCTCTCGTTACAGAACCTATGATATTGAGGATAAAATATTACTCCGGTTCACTGCAGTGGAGAGTTGGGTGGTCTGTTCACATCTGTTTTCGTTTACTCTTGCAGATGGGAAATAAGGTGTCGTCAGATGAAATTTTCATCACCTAGATCATGTAGCATAGCGCGTAAAAGTTAACTTGATGCAAAACCGTGTATAGGATCAATCCGCACCAAGGCATGATTTGCTCTGAGTAGTGTGTTGCTGAATATACAAGCAAGTTCACGAGACAACAAAAATGGCCTAGAATGCTCTAAAATTTGCTATATCATGAATATGATTGCGGAAGAGGAGAATATGAAACCACATTTTCCCACGGTTGTTAGCAGGTATGCAAACACTCTAATAGAATATATGAATGTTCCCGATTCGCATAGTTTAATTTCATGCGCTGCATTGAAGCACCTGCCATTTAAGTACGTTTCACCTGTCAAACTTGAAGCTGCGGAAAGCGTGAAATCTTTATATTGTTGAGGAAAAGAAACGTGAATATCGATGAATCATTCCTAGCATTTGAACTGTTCGCAGAACAATTATTAACGGTGGTAAACTAAGCATTCAGCGCACACATCGGTGTATTGCAGGCACATGTACACCTGGTCATCAATGGAAGCTATTACTATTGGATATCATTTCAGTCTACTAGAACATATATGACGCTGATATTTCCGTTTGTATTCTAACGGATCGGTTTACCGCAGGCGTCGGTAGACTGGATCATCAGCGAAAGCTATTACCACTAAATGAGAGATCCTTTCAGTCTACTTGAACACTGTGAAACATCTCCAGATGTCGAGGTTGCCGTGAATAGAGAGTCAACTGATTTAAACCATGTCATCCAGCCATGCATTCAGCAGGAAAGTAACTGCGGCATCTTCAAAACGGAAATCATCAGGGAGTGTGCGTACTCACATATGACGGGCATTGTGTAATCGTAGTGATCAGTTTCATTTCACTTCAATCAGAAAGGCTAACTGCCGGCCGTGCGGAACAATGACTGCTTCCAAGTTTTACCAGTGTCGACAGAAATATAGTCACGTTTGCGTAGATATTGCTGGATGCAATGTTGGAGATTAGTCAGAATACGACAGAGTTCGAGTTTATTTCCAGAGCAACACTTGTTGTTCAGAGGGATGTGTCATTGCACATTTCGTAACACATGCCTGGAAACGCTAGTCGCAGCGAGAATTATAAGCTGTGCTCGCAGATATGAAAATGGTTTCCGAACCTGACCTCTGAGCAGTTGCTCATAGATTATCAGTCGATCCGATCTGAGGAGAGCAGCCGGACTACATAAACCGATTTCTTGAGGACTCTCTTGAATTTCATAAGATGACACTCAGAACGGTTTTTCTTCACAATAGAGAGTTGTGACCGAGTATTAGATCGATTAGAAAACGCGTAAGTCCTCCTCTGATTACATACCGAGCACTCCCGAGACGGCCGTCGTAAACGTTTACGACGGGTTATTTACTGTGAACTATTTACTAACTTACTTAATAATAACTAGCATAAGGAAGCTGCATGTTTACCAACGAATGCCAGTCGGCCTGATTGACAAGTCTAGACGTCATTAATGGTGGGTACCCAGAAGTCAGATGGTGACATCCATGAAATGAAGATGAAAATATTGCAAACAGAGCAGACGAAAGATTGACAGACGATTCATATTCAATGCATCTCCACTAGACTTGACTACAGACGAGTTGAAGTGTACAAAGTTCTAGATCACAAAACAATCAAGAAATGTTGAGGTTCGAAATCACATTGGTTGGTATCACGGCAGCAGCAACGTCACGAACAGTTTCTTTTTGTACGTACTGTGTCTGATTGCGATGACTGCAGCATATGGTAGCAAACGTTTGTTTCCAGTTGAAGAACGGAACAGATGATGACTTTGATGGGTCAATCACACTTTGCGTTATCGAATGGTGCTTGGCAATAAATGACACTGGATCATTCAAGTTGTTTGTTGTTAAGTTGTCTGATTGTGTGATCGTCTTTTGAACCCATTCCTGTACGTTTTCGAACTGACGCTCAGTCCTTCTAACATAGGATTTCCTGCAACCGACATTTGTATTCATAGATTGCGTTTT
The DNA here is from genome assembly GCA_014220965.1 of Paragonimus kellicotti. Lineage (NCBI taxonomy): Eukaryota > Metazoa > Platyhelminthes > Trematoda > Plagiorchiida > Troglotrematidae > Paragonimus > Paragonimus kellicotti. The sequence continues at coordinate 19,422 of LOND01003210.1, read as the reverse complement.
ATTCGCCAAACTGAGGCGTCGGCTGTTCAACCGAGAACGTGAGAATTCGGGACATTTTATAAAGCGATCAGGGGTTTCATCGCAAAGAAAGTACGGACAACAGCTTACACTGAGTGTTGTGTGACTGTTCGAAAACATCGTCTCCATTGAAGGGCAGTTGTAAAACTATTGTGTTTGGGGATGTGGGTTGGAAATTATTTTGCACATCGCTGGTGTTGGAATTTCTTATAAATCATCTCAGATAATCGTTTTACAATGAAACCTATTCTATTCGGAGAGCTTCATTATCCAGGGTATCACCAGTACAAAGCCGTCTGGCCTGGTCAAATAGCGTTCGCGTCAATCTTCTTTTATATGTTACCGGTTTGCGCCACGCAGTTTTATGGCATCCAGCAGGGCTATCTTATAACTTTTATCCCGTGAACGTTCCCAGCACACTCGGAACGGTGTAGAACTCCGAGTTTTCCATCTCCTCTACACACCGTACAGAAGGCATGCAAGCAAAATCTGCAGGCGGTTTGATTTTGAAAGTTTATTAACGATTCCAAACGTATGCTTCGAAGATCAGTTAGATGCGAATGTGAGCTAGTTACCATCGGCCTGAAGCACACGATTCTTCATTTTCTTGTCATGCTTTAGTAAAGCTCTACCGTAGAGGAGCTTCACATTGTGAACCGCACTCTGCAACATGACGGCGAATCGGATGATAATCGGTCGAACATACGGAACGTGTTCACCTGACGCAACAATGGGCGTAAAAATGCATCTAGTGTGGTCGCCATCCAAACGTAACATCATCCGACCGGCTAACACGTCGTCTGTGTAATCGCATTTACTCATAAGCGAGGGTGACTGATGGCTGGCATAAGACGACACACTCATATCTATCGTGAGATCAGTGGCACAACGGCCAACGCGGTTGTCTTATGCGGATGTGCACCAGCGTTACATTCGTTCAACTTAAGATTCCACAACAAACTGAAATCCATCATGACAAGCCTAATGGCCGCGACGCAAAATGTATGAGCTTGAAATGCGCGGTAGTAATCGGAGGAGTATTCAGATGGAAACAAGCCAGTGAGTTAACAAAGTTTTAATGTAATCGACATTATGAACTACGCGATGCAGACCAATGGATATATCCCGCACTCTGCCTGACCCACGTATGATAACATACGTTTGTTGATTCCCGAACTATCCATGGGTTACGCAACGGTCTGATCTACGCAGACAATTCGTTTCTGTTCACTCCGATAAAGGTCACTAGTGTTTGCATCGTTTGCAACCATAAACCGCATAGACGCAATTCAACCAAGTTCACTTGTTCAGTCTATGTTCCAATTCGTTCCTATTCACTTCAATAGTCGATCACTAGTGTTTGCATCGTTTGCAACCATAAACCGCATAGACGCAATTCAACCGAGTTCACTTGTTCAGTCTATGTTCCAATTCGTTCCTATTCACTTCAATAGTCGATCACTAGTGTTTGCATCGTTTGCAACCATAAACCGCATAGACGCAATTCAACCAAGTTCACTTGTTCAGTCTATGTTCCAAGTTCGTTCCCAGTGACTGCAGTAGCCACTCATTGGTACTTGCATCGCTTGCGAACATAAGGCGCATGGACGAAATTCAACAAACTTCAATGTACGGCAATTAGGATGGTTCGTTCTAAATAACTGCAGTAATCGATCTCTGATGTCGCATCGGATGCAACCATGAACCGCATGGACTTAACTCAACGACGGTCACTTGTTTATTATGTTCCACTTCGTCCATATTCACTGCAATATGCAATCGCTGACGATTGCATCGTTTGCAACCATAAACTGCATGACGCAATTCAACCAAGTTCACTTGTTCAGTCTATGTTCCGATTCGTTCCTATTCACTTCAATAGTCGATCACTAGTGTTTGCATCGTTTGCAACCTCTGAACTGCCTAGACGCATAGACTCAATTCAACCGAGTTCACTTGTTCCGTCTATGTTCCAATTCGTTTCTATTCACTTCAATGGTCGATCACTAGTGTTTGCATCGTTTGCAACCATAAACCGCATAGACGCAACGATACCAAGTTCACTCGTTTAGTCTGTCTTCCATTCCGTTTCTATCCACTGCAATAGTCGATCACTGATATTTGCATTGTTTTCAGTCATGATCCGTGAGAACGGATATCAAACCTGGTTCACTTTTTCAGACCTTGTCGCAATTCGTTCCTAATCAACTCAATATCTGTTGAAAGTGTTTCGCATCGTTTGCAACTATAAATTGCATAATCGCCGTGTATGGCTCAATGGATTCCATCCGGTTATTGCGAAAGTTAACGTCTTATATGGAAACCTCGTTGTTCCAGTTGGTTCAATTCACCGAACAGAAAGGTCAAACAGCGTGGGCACACAGTAGCTGTGACAGCCTGTCTGGTTGTTGCCGTCCTGATTATGCAGTGTTCTGTATGACGTTGAACGCTTGATCTAGATGGGCCAGGTTTGAATGAGGTGGTCAATGAAAAATATGAAAACAAACGATTGGGATCGACCTGGGAATGAGTGGTATTTTCCACCTCCAAAAATCGCAATAAGCCCGTTTCTTTTGTAAATATTCCGTTATGAGTAGTCGAGTGTTGAAGTTTGCTGTGATTGAAATCTTTTCATGCAAACCAATGTCCTCACGAAAACACAGCTGTGCGTTTGTTCTATTCGGTCATTTGAACAGTTAACATGTTGAGACACGAAATATATGTTTCAATAAATTTTGATAACTGTATTCGATAGTTAATTCCATGAATTTTTCACAACAATGAAGTTTGTAACACATACAGGTTGCGAACAGGTTGGAACGTATTTTGAACACATTCAAGCGATCAACGACTACCATGGTCTCCACTATAATTTTGTCGCGATGTGGGCATTCACGAGGTTAGTTGTACCTCGGTCGTGAGACGCACAACGACCTTCTAATCGACAGATGGCGTTCACGCCGGATAGTCCAGTTGTCGGCTGCTGTGAAAGACTCATGCGGTTTACTTTTCATGAAACCATCTGACACAACACTTCTGAGAATGGCCACCGAAGTTGGTTGAAACGTGGAGAGTTACAACTTGATCGTCACTTTGTGTGACTCGTAATCTATCTGTTGATAATCATCTGACACGTTCGAATTTCTAACATCTTCTGTAGAACTGATTCACCAGAGACATCATTTGGAGACTTTGTTCAGACACTCACATGGCGAAAATATCTCAGATATGAAGCATCATTCTTATATGAACCAAGAAGTTTGGCCTTGGACTAGTGAAGTATACTGCTCGATTTTACTTAGCTCTAGAGTCGGTAACATCCAGAAGTTGGTTGCGCGTCCACCAGGTATGGGCGTTAGGTTTCAAAATCTGTGAGCGAGCAATATTCATCCATCTAGTTGCTTACGTTAACAAAGTAGACTTCCAATGTGCAAGTAAAAAATGCAAAAAAATCAGCCTTGTGATCAATACGTCGTTGATTTCGACGAGGTGATTCGGAACTAATGCATTTCTTCCACATAGTGAATCTAGTTGGTAAATGCGAGCTGAACAAGAGGGAATTTGCAATAGCAGCGAAATTCCATATTATTATGAGAAAAATTCCAACACTTCCCCGCAATCTTTCCTCAGGTTAAGATTCAAGCTGCACGATGAAACTTCGCTGACCGGCTCACATTTAGCATAGGAAGCGATTGACTGAAAGCACTAATCGCCATGGTCTACGACGAAACCTAGCTATACTGAATAAAACATTGTTCCAGTTTGTCAAATCTGTTGCGTATCTCGATCAATGCGATATAAATCTTGAGTCACTACCGAAAACAGCTCACCATTGGTGAGTGGTAATGCAGAGAATTATTTTCGTCTAAACAAACGCAGCTAACCTAACCGTTCGAAGAAAGCACTCTGAAGAACAACTGTGTCCTGCAAGTCTACATCGCAATTCGATCTCCATGTGGCCGTCATCGCCACGTACATCGCGTCGTTTCTCACCGAGTGCACTGGCGATTCAACTTCCCGCTAGAAGGACGTTGCTACGACTGGGATCCCAACTCTGGTGCATATTCTCATAAGACAACCGCGTTGGCCGTTGTGCCACTGATCTTCACGATAGATATGAGTGTGTCGTCTTATGCCAGCCATCAGTCACCCTTGCTTATGAGTAAATGCGATTAGCAAAAGTTCTCCCAAAGATTTTGTCGTTGCCGTGTAATAAACTTCTAACTACATACAGTCACATCGGTCACAATTAGCACAGTGACACAAATGTGGCGCCTTCATTGTATCGCTCACAGCTACGTTCTACCGAGCTGTCGCCATGTTGCTGTTACCATCCCTCTAGTCAATCAATGAAGTCAGTATCAACAGCACTCGCCTGTCTCGTTCGCCACAAACTCACGGGTCCTGGTATGTTACTTATATGATATCCATGATCAGCCATGAAGATTCGCTCTCAACGCATGTTCTCTGATTCGGTGTTGACTAAAAACCATGGATCCCAACCAGTGCCTATCAAATTCCTATATTCGTTCGGGATCTTCCACATCCGACTGATCAATGTAGATTGCACATAACCGCAAACTAACCAGAAAACCCCTCAGCTGAATTATGTTCGGCGCTCAACCATTCAACTTCAGAATGCTCAATATAGAGACAATAAATGAGATATTTCGTCAAAATACATCGATGTTCTCTGGTGTTGGAATGTGGAGACGACGTGTAAGTCGGTCGGATGATGTTACGTTTGGATAGTGACCGCACTAGATGCATTTTTCCGCCCATTGTTGCGTCAGGTGAACACGTTCCGTATGTTCGACCAAGTGTCATCCGATTCGCCGTTATGTTGCAGAGTGCGGTGCACAACCCTAACTCACGATCCACTAGAACTTGCCGTATTCATATGCGTTGAATTTCCTGGCTGTCAATGCATTACTTATCTTTCAACGGCGACTG
>LOND01003210.1:3779-14351 GCA_014220965.1 Paragonimus kellicotti | reverse complement strand
GGGTTGATGAACCTTAGGAAGAATATCACGTACAAAATTTCCGGCTCTCGCATTCAAGTAAAATACTCATCCAGCGTGTATTCCAAGGAGAATCAGCTTTACATTTCCTTCTTGGTACAGCTCCCCTGTTTGCAACCATAGACTGCATGTAAGCAATTCAACCAAGTTCACTTGTACAGACGGTGTCCCGGATCGTTCTTATCCACTTCAAACGTCGAGCACCAATGTTTGCATCGTATGCAAATCTGGTTTATTGTCTTAAAAATTATGAAGGAAAAGAAGGAAACCCTCACCGTCTCATCGTTATTAGCAAGAATGCATATTGCATAGAAACGCGAACGTTTCTTCCCTCTCCTATGTCGTCAAAATACATCGATGTTCTCTGGCCGTTGGAATGAGGAGACGACGTGTTAGTCGGTCGGATAATGTTACGTTTGGATAGTGACCGCACTGGATGCATTTTTTCGCCCATTGTTGCGTCAGGTGAACACGTTCCGTATGTTCGACCAAGTGTCATCCGATTCGCCGTTATGTTGCAGAGTGTGGTTTCCAACCATAACTCAGGATCAACTAAAACTTGCAGTATTCAGATGCGTTGAATTTTCTGCTGTCAATGCATTACTTATCTTTCAACGGCGACTGTTCTCGATGACGTTGAAACATCACAGTTATTGGGACACATACAACGGTCAACGAGCACAGCATAAGCACGTAAGTTCTATCTTGAAGAGATGTTCACTCCTACCGGTTGTTTGGAAATGTGATTCGTGACTTTAATTTGGAGTGTGCCCTATACCACTTAGAACTTTGCTGATTCTCGTCAGCATATCGTTACTTCTGAAGTTGTCATGGGTTTTACAATTCACACCGCATTCCACGTTCGTTTTTGGCACCTTTCTTTTAGTAGTCACAATCAGTATACTCGCCACTGTTGCATCGCGCGATTGCCGGAATGATGCTAGATCTTCTCTGATATTTATGTTGCACAAATTTGGAATTTCGCCTCTTCCAATAGGTAACCATCGCGATCTTGCAACTTGAACGAACCTACTAATTCTCACATTACTGACGAGTAGTCGGGGATTTGGTTCATTTCAAGTTGAACATCACCCACATTTGATCACAGCTGTCGCATGCACTACTGACGAGCCTTTAATTTCTACATGTTTCTTCGGTGGTTTGGAGGTCACTGTGTGGCCTGGTTGATTTTATTTAGCTAACACCAACGAGAAGTGGGAACTGTTCTGTTCAGTTAGCTATATCGAATGGACTTGTCAGGTACACTTACGTATTCGTTCTGTGAAATCCCGTTATGATTGGATTTACAACCTACGAGCGCGTGAATGGAACGGAATATCGTTATTGGGCACGGTGGATAACATCACGATGGATAAGAGTAATGAACGACGGGGTACAAAGTATACGTGGTCGGTTTCTCTCTTCCCAGCCCACCTGTCTACCCGAGGCTGTAGCATGAACACAGGGGAAGGACTGGCCATCAACCAGAGCTTTTTTTAGCGCTTAGCTCAAATATAACATGGCTACAGACCCGTTCGTGTCAATAAGGTATGCGACTGGCAACAAGGCTGAGTCAACTTAATAGATCAGACAGGAGCGCAGATAGTGCTGAGTATGCGTACAATCAGGAAGAATACAACAGCTCTCACGAAGGATGCGGTCGTTCGTGAAAACCGGGGAAGTACACTACAATGGCAGCGGTGGATGCCACTCACAGGTGAACTTTTTCAATCTTCTGGTCAAGCGATAGTTTTCGGGCAACTGTCAACATTCCCGCCATGTTTGTTCGTCTTGAGTCATGAGTCGAGTATTGCTGAATGGCATAACAGGACTGTACGTACGCAGAAAGGCTACATGAGCGTATTCAAAGGAATAACGTTCGGCCTTACCAGACGGCAGTTTTGCTGGTCTGCTCCAGTACTCCCTGCGCCTCACCACTTCGCAAAGCCCAAACTCACCTGTGAATTGCGATGTTTTCCAACGAATCAACGCCATCATCCGTCGCACGTCGTTGACGATAAGCCACAAGAGAAACTCAAACCATCGGAGCGAATTTCAGAGGCCTTCTATGATTTGTTAACATTCAGCCCTCCCACAGCTTGTGATTCTCATCCTTGCATACGGTGCCTAAAATCCCACACGGCGACTTATGTCAGTGTTGCGATTATTGTGCCTCAAGCGGAATAACTGTTACCGATAGATAACACGATCTTCACATCCACGACATTTTCTCATTCTGTAACATAAGACCATCGTATCACAGTTTAATTTGTTTAGGGCACACCGCCAGATCCTCGAGGCTGCTGGAGACGTACAAGAGAAGACGGCCGTCAATGGCACATTTGGACTGTCCACTTAAGAAATGCAGCTCAGACCTTTCATAGATTCATGGGTCAGGTCTTCCACGAACTTCCTTTTGTGTTAGTCTAAACTTTTGACACTCTCGCGACCTAGTATAAAGTATATCAAACGTAATATTTCTGCGTGGCGCGTGAACGTATTCACTGATACGGTACAATGCTAAATCTGATGAGGTAATACTATGCAGTCAACCGAAGGGATTACAAGATATAGATTTGCAAAATGATAACCTGGAACCTTCTCTTTCACTGCCTCCACCTCACAACAATACTTTGTCGCCAGGGCTCGTTATCACAGCTGTCAACTCTGCCGCACATCCATGTAGACAGATGTTTGGCTGCCATTTTGCTGACCGACGTATCTCAGTCAGCTGTGGTGCGGCTTTCCAGCAGAACATAAACAACCTTCGAGCGTTTGCACTCATCAAACGATCTGGGACGAAAGTTCCGTGAGGCGTCGCATGTAATTTTTTTATTGTTTACACTCTTTTATCACGAACGCAAAGCAATAGAATATATAGAACGTGCACATAGCAACAACAATGTGAACAGTCAGCGTTTGGGCTCATAAGGAACATGGACTGTCATCAATCTCCGGGCAGACAAAGTGCATGAGCTAACAGTTCATGCCTCGAAGAAGGTAAACAATTTGAGAGTCGGATTAGGCAATGGCACTTGAAGTGAGCTGGCAGGGTCAGAAACTTGATGTGTTCACGTGATGTGTTTTACAATGGGTGAGATCGGGTTTCGTCTAACTCACTTTGTTGCTATTGCGCATGACGTCATCACGTGCATCAACCACCCGAACAGATTACTGGCCACTTTTGCTGTAGGTACAAACCAGTTCTGCTGGCACATAAGTCAAGTCAACTGCAAGTGAATTGATCGATCAAGTATGAGACAGAAGTTTCCGGAAGTCAACGATTTTGAGCGAGGATTATGATCGACACTCGCAGCCGGAAAGTATATATGAGTCAGAACGGATTATAATTGTTGATTGACTTTGTTATGATAGCGTCTTCTTTGGAAGATAGGTTCGGAAAGACTAGCTTCCTAGAAACCGTGACCACAACAGTTTTGGTAAATCTTTCTTGATTGTGTAAATCGACGAGCAAAATTGTACAGGTTGTGGACAACAATATAGCTCAACAACGATAATGTGAAATAAGATAATTGACATTGACCACATACGCCACAGTTCAAATGAGGATCAGGATTGTTATGGTTTTTTCGTAGTCTATTTCCGGAGGCCCGCAGACAGCTGCAACTGTGATGGTTCGTTCCAAACAGCGTCTACAACGAAGGGATTTGAACCTGTGATAGTCTCGGAAACATCGGTATTAGTGATAGGCACTGCGAGGGTAGTAGCAGTTAAATAATACACAAGTTGATCGATGTGTCTACGATAGACAGATCCATCATCGAAATCAAGCTTGTGACACATTCGAGCACATGGACTAGTGAGCACACTTTTTCGAGATGTTTAGATGTCATTGCCTCGATGATGCACAACTTTGGCTGATTCCGGACTAAGCATGTTGGTTCGGAGAACAGACTTTGTCAACAGCTTAGCAGGATTGACTTATGCTGTTGAGCGGTCAGAATTTAGATACTGCATCGAGAAGTTGACAACATAATTCTCCACTTTCTCAGAATACGCACACAATTCTTAGCGACGCCGTCAGATTGGTGATGTCCCGGTGCAGGGAGCAAATGCTGACATCCAACTCTTTCCAGCCTGTCTTGGAACTGCTGCGCAGTAAAATGAGTGCCCCCAACAGCGTCCAACGCACACGGTGTTCCTTCTTCACTGGAGAGAACGTGCGTAATACTGCATCGGAAGACGGGACCTTCAACGGAACTCGGAAAGTTCGTTCATGTAAGTCAGTACAAACGAAGAGTATTCTGAGAAAGAAGAATGGATAAACGTTCTGCCCTATCAGTGAAATTAATCAGGAATCGAGGATAGAACTGCAGAGAACTCATTCACGAGCAAAACGCATCAAAAGTCTCCGGGGTGGATGCTCTAGATGAAATTAGAAAACGATCAGGTCCGAAACGAAAATCTTAAAATCAACGATGAACCTTTAACATGTGAACGTGGAAGTACCAGAAATGCACTTTGAAGATTTAGTGTGAACCACTGAAGCCACGAGAACAATCGAGTGAAGAATAGACTTGTTCATTTTGAATAGGAATAGTTGGTTCATGCACAATAGTGTAATTCCGATAGATGAAAACGTTCTATGGATTACCAGTAATGATGTTCATATCATTCTGGAGTATAGAAGGTGATGCATACAGATCAAACGACAGAAGTTTTCTTCGGACCAATCCGAAGGAGTAATAAGTGTTGTCAGAGAACTGGAAGCCTCGTAAAGTTGAATCTGTGAATTACGCGCCACCGGAAACAGTGGGACAAAAATGTTCGAAGTCTCATTCTTATGAACTAACGATCGATGGCTACGATCAATGACCAAAAGGTAGCAACTGTTACACTGGACTGAATATCGGAACGTATGCTTTGACGAGAACCAGGAATTGTTCAGTAAGACCTTGCACAAAAACTGCAGAATGGTATATAATTGCCGTCTTCAGTCACTTTAAAAGATCAACATGGGATGATTGAGTCAACTCCATCAGTGTCCACAATAATGCGTATTCAATAAAATCATTCACTGTGTGGGTTTATTCAATGTGCCTGATAGAACCAACGGAATTAACAGCAAGCGCAGTATAAAGATAGTCAGAAGTCAAGCTGTCATCGTCACAATTGGAATGTGTGGAGAGAAGACGTTGCATTGTGGCAAACGGATTGAATGTGGCCAATTTTACCACATTTGTGACACAGCGACGAGTCAGTCTAGAATGTCTGCTACCGCACGACTCACATCTATTCCACCATCGGGTGGCATTTGGATCTAGTGCAGGGTGATTATTATCAATCATATTTCGAACATTCACATTTCTGGGTAGCCGCCTTTGTTGACACTCTGATCGTCTCAAGTTGTTGTTGTATAAACTCATTCGGTCATCTTCCACAGCAGGTTTGACATCCTAATACTGTTTGCATAATGTTCCAGCTGATTGAAATGTGGAAGTCGGAGGCAGTGGAAGCTTCCGTTGCAAATCACGCATATTTATTTCGACGATCAGATGGTCACGAAGTCAAGTTTTTAATTGGTTTCTGAAATAACACCAAGCTGCTTCAGTCTGGATTTCCAGAATAAACTGTCCGATATTTTGGAGTTCTTTCTTCTCCCGAGCGCACGACATTCGGCTCGTTCAGCTGCTTCAAAATTCGAAGGTTGGACATGTGAGAGCAGCAGTTTCTTTAAGCATTCACGAGAGTGAGAAAATGACTGGATCAGGGAATGACAAATGTTTCACGAAGCTATACGCATCTTTGCCGGTTGTGGTAAGAAAGTGAGCGGCTTTGCTTCCCGCATTCAACCCTTTGACCGTGATACACGATATTTCCCATTTACCCCGAAAACCCATGAGTTTCCGGAATTCCAAGTGGAGAGAAATCCATCGTTAGAAGTTAAAAGAGTCCGCGGCGTCAACTGTGATGGTTCCAGAATAACAGGAATGAAGAAATTAACTTAGCTAAACCTCAGAGCAAGTTTCAACGCAGTAGTAATAAAACCCGATCAAAGCAAATCAGATACTCACCTCTCGAGCACAATTGTACAGTTTGTTGTCAACAATGTGATACAACGTTAGAAATAATGACTTTGATTAGTGACAATCACCACAACATGCCATATATTGATATCAATATGTTGTGTACAGTGATTTGACTAACACAGTGAATGCGTCGTATGGCATTGTGAAGCTGAGAACACCTACACGTCATCGAAAATCACATAGGAAAACCTCATTATCAACGCAATTGAAATTGTCATAATCCACGAATACGGTAGAAACTAAAGATGTACAATACACTACGTATATTTTTTGTAAAACACGACCACAGAAAGCAAGATCGATTCGGGTTCTGGATCTAGCGATAATCATTCGGCAGCGTGTGCTATATGTGACAGAGGCCAGAACTAGACAAGGATCACAGTTCCGATGGAAGGGAGGTTCACTGTACCGTGACGGAACTAAGAAGAATACCAGTACCTTGAATTATCTATTGTGCCACAACCGTCTCCAGACTTTTTACGCTCACACAGCCTTGGCTCCGAAAACATAGGCGACGAATATGTGAATTACTCGTTCACGTCTGCTGGTTTTCAAAACCCATGACATAGGATTCATACGATTTCTCTCCTATGATACTTGGTTCGGATCGAGCAAGTGAGTTTACGAGTGCACTCAATGCAACGCGCAGTCTGACATGATGTATCGAATGTCATCAAGGATGGTATGGTGAGCAGATGTTTGATCGAAGATGCGGATAATATCAAGACAAAATTGTCCATCGTCTTCCGGAATCTAGTCGTCTCCCGTCCTGTGCTCACATTGAATGCACACTGCAAACCATCGTGTTGATAATGATAATATCGTCTATCTGGAGGAAGCTGAGGTTAAAGACTGTGATGACTCATACAAAGTGAATCATACTCAGGAAGACATTATGCGATGAAATTCATTGGGTTATTAGCTAAGTCCACCTAAACAGGAGCAGTATGGGTCCAGTAATAAGTTACGCCAATCGAGATTACACACCAGATCGCGGTAGATTACAAGAGAGCGGCCTGTGATGATGCAATTATTTGGACGGTATAGAAGTGTATATGTGCCTCCCATTCAATCTGCAACGCATTCTGAACTCACTCTCAGATACTCGGGAAGCTGAAGGATCAAGTTAACGAGAGACGGGTGGTTACGTTCATGTTTCTGATGATCGCCGTCGTCTTGGTTTAATTTGCGCTGCTCACCTAGAATGAATTTTCGAGTGATCCCATGTGCACTTTTGTCATCAATCCTCATGGATATGGCGGGGCATGCGGTATCAATTTTGCTTCAGGGAAAACGGTGATGTATGATGGCGAGTTACACTCCGACGAACCTGACTTCACTGAAATGCATCCACTCATGCGCAAATGCGGGAAGTTTTGTTCCTTTCTCAATGACAGCCCCGCAATCAACGATATCAAGCTATTTGCTCTGTGGCTCAGATAATGTAATCTTGCTTACCGTTGTAGGAGGGTTACGTGGTATAGATATACTCATTCGCAAAATGCTTTTATTCTTCTCGTTTGTGCGACATTAGGCAAGTGGTCACGCTACTCACCATGAAACCGTTTGACTACTATGCCCACTGATCATACAGTAGACGTGATCACCTTTTCCATTGAAAATTCATCTCACACATTGTACACGGGGGATTTGGATGATTCAGCAAACTTCGTTATAGGAACGATATGTAAGTTTCGAGCAGCGGACTCTCCTCAGAAACGGCCATGATGCATGACGTCCATCTTATTCCTGACTGCAAATATCGCGACCACACACTTGGTCAATCACTTCCATATTCACATTTATTCACCTCAGATTGAGATGCGCAGATTCCATGTGCGATACCGAAGTATTATTTGAGAGACTTATTCTATGAAGAACTGACGGAATAACCCTCAAATTAGTGCAAGTAAGCTCAACACTTCTTTGATTCATGGTTCAACCGGGGAGCAGTTTCCGAAGAATCCGAGCAAACACGTGATGACTATTTCCTCAATAAAATGGACAAGCGGCAGCTTGGAATATTGTTCCTACGGTTGACAGTTTGTATTTCGTCTGCTGAACTGAGTGTTATAGAGACACAGGCACAGGTTTGAAACTTCTACGAACAGTTCTCTAATGTTGATGAGTAGTAGGGGATTTGGTTAATTTCAAGTTGAACATCACCCACAATTGATCGCAGCTGTCGCATTCCCATAGACTTTCCAGTCGGCCCTTTCGAAAAGAAGCACTAGACTCGAGTTTCGCTCTCATTTGAGCTCGTCAGTAGTGCATATCCTTGCCACTGCCGGGACTAGAACTCCGGCCATTCTTTCATGAGGCAACCGTGTTTACCACTGCGCCATTGACCTCACATTAGGCACGACCGAATTATCATATGTGAACGCTCAACCACTTTCGCTTGTGAGTAATGATCAGGTTGCCCGATCGTCTCGAGAGGAGACACAGTTACTGCCTGTTAACTCCAATCGATAACCCCTCGATTAGGACTTCTCTCCAAGTTGAAATCACAGAAATCATTGACTTGTCGAGCGGTATTTTCATTGTTGATGAGTAGTAGGGGATTTGGTTAATTTCAAGTTGAATCTTCAGACAGTTTCCTATTAGCCGCCCTGTTAGAAAATCTCAACATGTCTGCCAACCATGCGGCTTCATTGGACGTAGACTCATTGTTCACGAGGGTTTCGTTGAAAGAAAACCATCTGCTATGCTATGCTATGCTACTTCAAATCAGGTGAACACTGCACTTTCAGAAAATCAATTAGAACAACCAGACGTGAGATTCAACTTGCAGGATGAGTCTTATCGTTAGATTGATGCAGTCATGATTAGCAGTCCACTTGGTACAGTTTCAGTCGACAAATTTGTGGCCAAGCCGAATGAACTAATGGCGAGTGAAGTTGACAGTTGGTTTCCCATGTGAAATACGTTGATGGCATGATTGTAGTCACAAATGATCAGCTGCACTCAGGTCAGGAAGGCTAGATAGATGTTTTGTCTACATCCAAACATTCGCTACATTGCATAACGTGAGACTAATGGCCGACCGCCATTGCCGGATATCAGCATAGCCGAGAAAATGCATGGATCGATTCAACGTGCTACATATCGAATGAGTACGTGAACCGGTTAGTACCTACACTTCGGCAGTTTTGTTCCAGTAGCATATAAGCATAGAAGAGGATTATTGCGAACGCTATTTGACCAGGCCAGATGGCTTTGTTTCCAATGATGCCCTAAGATAATAAACATCTTCGAATACAATAGGTATTATTAGACAACGGTTATTTCAGATGACTTTAAAGAAATTCCAACACCAGCGATGTGCAAAATAATTTCCAACCCACATTCCCCAAAGCAGAGTAGTTTTACAACTGCCCTTCAATGGAGACGATGTTTTTCGAATGTTTACACAACACTCAATATAAGCATTCGTCCGCACGTTTTTTTCGGTGGAACCCTTGATGGCTCGCAGAATGTCCCGGGTTCTCACGTTCTTAGTTGAACACGGACGCCTCAGTTCGGTGAATGGAACGCAATCTATGAATACAAATGTGGTTGCAGAAATCCACTGTTAGAAGGAGTGAGCGTCAGTTCGCAAACGTACAGGAATGGGTTCAAAAGACGGTCACACAATCAGACAACTTAACAACAAACAACTTGAATGATCCAGTGTCATTTATTGCCAAGCACCATTCGATAACGCAAAGTGTGATTGATCCATCAAGGTCATCATCTGTTCCGTTTTCAACTTGGAACAAACGTTTGCTACCATATGCTGCAGTCATCGCAATCAGACACAGTACGTACAAAGGAAACTATTTTTGACGTCGATGCTGCCGTGGTACCAACCGAACTGATTTTGGATTTCAGCCGTTCGTGATTGTTTCGTGGTTTGGAAACATTGGACATTCTGAATCGTCTGTAGTCAAGTCTAGTGGAGATGCATTGAATATGAATCGTCTGTCAATCTTTCGTCTGCTCTGTTTGCAATATTTTCATCTTCATTTCATGGATGTCACCATCTGCCTTCTGGGTACCCACCATTAATGACGTCTAGACTTGTCAATTCAGGCCAACTGGCATTCGTTGCTGAATATGCGGCTTCCTTATGCTAGTTATTATCAAGTGAGTTGATAGGTGGATCACAGTAAATAATCCATCAAAACTTTTCGGACGGCCTTCTCGAGAGTGATCGATATGTGATCAGTGGAGGACTTACGCGTCTCTAACCGATTAATACTCGGTTACAACTCTCTATTTCGAAGAAAAACCGTCCTGAGTGTCATCTTATGAAATTCAAGAGAGTCCTCAAGAAATCGGTTTATGTAGTCCGGCTGCTCTCCTCAGATCGGATCGACTGATAAT
The DNA here is from genome assembly GCA_014220965.1 of Paragonimus kellicotti. Classification (NCBI taxonomy): domain Eukaryota; kingdom Metazoa; phylum Platyhelminthes; class Trematoda; order Plagiorchiida; family Troglotrematidae; genus Paragonimus; species Paragonimus kellicotti. Next base: position 3,915 of record LOND01003210.1, on the reverse strand, counting down.
CTATGAGCAACTGCTCAGAGGTCAGGTTCGGAAACCATCTCTGCGCGTCACTCGCTTGACATATTCCGCAGATGTCACGCTGGCACGTGGAAACGCGGTTACAGAAATAAGGATGCCCAGTGAGTTATCCAGTAGC
>LOND01003208.1:33626-43703 GCA_014220965.1 Paragonimus kellicotti | reverse complement strand
GGTCATTATGGCCAAGCACGAGGCTACTTGATCCCTTCTCTCCGGTTTACCTCAGCTGGCACTGGTTTTCTAAGATTTACCGCGTTAGTGAGCACTACTGCAACGGAGTCGACTTATACTCGTTTCATTGTTAATCGCTTAGTATCTTCAAGCTATCTAATTTGATAAATGATTGTACCAGCCGGAGATGATGAGTTATGCGGAACAGTTCTGTTCGCCTGGAAAAAGGCTTTCGTGACGTCTACGGGGCTTTCAGTCATTCGGAATACAGAGTCAACAGTTCTTACTCCCAGCAGTCCATCTGCTGGCGCATCGGCACCTCCAAAATATCTGACTAGATATTCACATCCACCAAGGCCTCCGTCAAGGCCAAACATCCTCAGTCTTAGACACCAGGTGGAAGTGACTTCCACAAGGGAGTTGTCCTTCTGTTGTCCTTCATGCTTCCGACCCCCACAACTGTCCAGCAGCCAGTTTCAGAATAACTCCATTCTAGAATATGTGATCACTGCGGCCTGTTGAGTTTCCATTTTGCACTCCAACTGATATCCACTTGATTAGTTCCCCATCGTGCTCGTCGTGTGGGCCCAAACTATATTCAACTAAGGATTGATTTCGTTTGATAAACCTTAAATGTTTTTGAGGGAGATAGACAATAAATCACCCTCTCAAAGCTCCAGGAAGGTCTTCAGATGGACATTAACTTTGGCAGGCCGTGAAACCCACGGAAACACCTGCTTGCGCACAATCCATGGCTGAGTGCCAACCACGTCATCGGAGCAGGGGGAAACGATCACAGTAAGTCTGCCGACCGCGTCCCCTACATCCATACAACTCGGGTTTTTAAAGATCTGCTTTTCGCCCTTACACTCCTTATTTCAATAGAGCGAACAATAGGCTTTCTTACATGTGGACGTGCAAACTCCCCGTGTCTATTTACTACGCTTCTATAATCTAGGTCTTCGGCCGATTCTGTAACCCTTCACACTCTTGCTGCTACGGAAACCTGACTTCTAGCTGACATCAGTAACAGTTGACCAAACGGTCATGGCTAATTCACTTACCGTACCGACTTCACAATGGGCGAAAGTCGTCTTTGAAAATGTCCTTAGTCACAGTCTCATGAGAGCCACTGTCATCGAAGAAATTTAGTCCTTTGATAGCTGTGATGTTCTGTGAAACGGCCAGCAATTTTTGGCCTAGACATTGCGTATGAGGTTTGTGTATATTCCACATTTATGCAACACATCCGATTCTGACGTTGCACCCGGAAACCTGGAAAATCTTCTGAAACTTCAGCGTTTTTCTCATTTTATTTTCATAAATGAGTTCAATTCAACAAATACGAGGTTTGCGTGAGCATGCCATTTTCACTGTGAGGCTGGGTTCTCCGCCTTCTTGTGGATGTTAACAAGGCGGAACGCGTGGAAGTAATCTGCCAGCGCCACGACGCAACATCCTTTGGGTTTGATCTCTCTCCTGCCTGACTTAACTAATATGAGAGATGCTCAAATAACAGGGTGGTCATTAACTCACCGCTTCCGTAACGTACTGTCCGCTACTGACAATCGATTCTATTTTATGCTACTCGCAACAACCACGAAGGAAGTTTGAAGTTGAAAATTTCAAGCGGGCCGAGGTTAACAGTTCAAGAAGCTACATCGTCTCACTCATTCTTAACTGAAGTTGTTGGAGCCAAAACTTTTTCAGAACACAATTCAGAAGCCGAAAGATCTATTCGTACCAGGCAAACTGTGTACTGCTTTCCCACCTGCGTCTTAACCGTAGAATGAGCTATCTTCCTGATATCTATCTTCATATGCAGCAAACTGTCAGCCAACTGAAGACAATTATACTCTCTCTGCACCGCTCGAAATAGGTGTAGACAAGAAGCCTTTGGACAATGAGCAGGTACTAGACAGAATCCCCCTAACGGCTGAGACGAAGTGGAATTTCTTACGTGAATGTATGCCACCACTGAGAACAATCAGCTCGCAGATTTTTATCTGCCACTGCCCTACGAGTGGCTTCTTTTGGCAATTAGTGTTTTCCAAGTGTACCAGTTTAATATCCACCATTTCACGTCATCAACTCGGCCCCACAACCAACCTCGGCCAATTTTTCAACACCTAATCTCAACCGCTGACTTTTGCGTTCTACAAGATGAAGATCCTCTATTCAAGGTTAATTCATTTGGTACTATGGATTAAAATGGTCCACAAGAAGATTCTAAGGGATGCCGCTGTTACTCTGGCCGAGCACTGTTGTCACACGTTTAGACAGACATTCCGGACTAGCGTTGTCCCCACTGCATGGAAGACAGTTAAGATCTCAATTAGCTTCAAGGCATGCGACCGGCATTCCGGTGTTAGCTTCTGGTCAGCCAAGAATACTGACATCTCGTGTAAAGTGATGGAGCGTCTTTTCAAAAAACGTGATTCTCATTCAGTTCTTAATCGATGGATCAAAAAATTGATCGGTCAACGAACTTAGAAATGAAGTGAGAGCCAGGAGCCTGTGAGAACACCATATATCGACGAGTATAATCTCATTTCTCAGCGGCACGCTGAAGTGAGGAAAAGGTGTGACATCTGAACTAAGGTAATGAATGTTGGTCAGGGCGAGTTTCGATAACTGAGACAGGGGATGCAACATAATTTGGGTGGCATTCAAAGCATTGTGCTCGAGCAAGTGAAAACAGCAATGTCTACATTTAAGTCTGATACGTTGGGCCTCAAGTTTAAAGGGATGAGACCTTAGTGTAGTCCTAGTTCTCCCGTTGAACACCATTTGCCACGCACGATTGAGAGATTTCTTTATTAGGAGGGCGAACACCAGGTCGCTCCTGAGCTGAATGTACCCTAAAAAGTACATGCTCGTTCATATCAGTCTTTCCTCGTAGGATTCAGTTTTCAGGCCCCTTGCTGCTTTAGTGGCATGACGCTGCGCAGCTTCCAGAAGTAGCTTGTCCTCCGGAAGAGAGGACGGCCGGGACTGAAGCTTACTTCCCATAGAGCATCCGAACGAAACTGTCGTGAAGGAGCGGAGAACAGCCGAAATTTGATTGACCAGAAAGCGGGTTGGGCAGGGCCGGCGTTTTCTAGCACTTTCGCGGCAACCTCAACTTTCAAAGAGATGGAGAGTACGTGTAGAACAAAGATTCCTATATGATTCTCGACAGAAACAGTGTAAACCTCGTGGTCGTCCATCTAGTACGTCGTATTCAGAGAGCTGTGAATGCGCATAACTTCACACAAGCCGACATGAAGTTTGAGCCGTTTGATTGGGGACGAATTAACGGGCATGTTAGGGTCATTCCGTAGAATCAGAAAATCATTACCAGTGTTGACGGTACGCCAAATTTTTACGTCATCAGCTAAAAGTAGCAATGAAAAGGAACCGAAAAGAGGAAGCCCACTGATATAGGTGGAAGATGTGAACGGACTAAGAGGTGTGCTTCCAGCTGCCCAGCTGAAGCTAGGGCTGCAGATGGAGAATATACTCTTTAAGTGAAACCTGTGAAGACTATTGGCAACGTATAGTTTCATCCACAAGTATAAGTTGCCAAGAGCTTCACAGCGGAAGAGATCATCGATTGAAACAACGCGGTCCATGTCATCATATGTTTCGACAAAGTCGAAGTAAGTGACGCCAGTGCCATTTCCCTGCGTAACCGCTTTGGTCCGCTGATCGGTGACCAGCAGCAGATTCGCGATACACAGACGACGGTTGCGAAGTAAGACAAGTGTTTTGAACCCGTAAACGGACCGTTTATTCATAAAATCAGTAATCGTTCTATACCACACCAAACATCAACACACAGTTGTACATAACGTTGATTCCAAAATGCCACAGTTGCCAGCGCCGAATCAAGGTTTGAAAAACACCATTTCTCGCCAGGGTGCACTCTGAGGTTCTCGTATTTTTCCAGCTGCCTCAAATTTTGAGTACGTACCTCCGTTTGAACACTGAGTGATATGGTGTGATCGTTCACCTTCATGAAGCAGGCCCTCATAACAGAGTAGCCCACGGATCTAATAACGTTTAGAGCCAATAGGTATCTGAAAACACTTCAGAATGATCCCTATAAAACAGCCGAGGACTTCTAGCAAAATGTTGTTTCGGTGATTGATGACCATCTGAGAAAAGAGCTACTGCCCGAAAAAATTGGAGGACATAGCGAGATCTTGTTGACGGCAGTCAGCTGAACAAAGCTTATGTTAGAGATAGAGTGTGTAAAAATTGAGCTTCTGATTAGTCATGAAAATTAAAGTATATGAAAAACAAGAATTTCAAACCGCGGATCATTCGAAGAATGGTGAATACCACCAAACCTGTGTGACCGATTACTGTTGGTAAGCGCTCCATTGTTTTGCACGGTTATCAAGTGGGAGCTCCTGGGGCAGTTGTAGGCCGTATGACTTTTCTACCACCCATAACGTACTCGGAAACAACAGAAGAACAATGAATTCTTTCGGGGAGTCACATTGGGTTGCGAACTTAGGAACTATGGACTACCGAAGGTAACATGTTATATACACCTCTGATGGACTGACACAAGGCTCTCGGTTCGCACAAAAATGTGCAGTAATACTCTCTAGCAGACCGGTCAAGAAACCCAGTTAAAGCCTGAGTACCTGAAAGCAGGTTGTGAAGGGGCTACCCTCCAGCTTAAAATTTAAATGGGCTAAAAACTGAACAAATCAGCTTGCGATGACATAAGCTGATGTTCACTGAGTTCGCCAAGTTTGTTTCTAAACGCGCGAGGGTGAGGCGGATCTGACCAAGTTTTACAGAACAATGATGTTGTTTATAATAAATCCTCTCTGAATAGAACCAAAGAGAGAGGTCATAAGAAAGAACGGATAAGAACTCTAACTTTTGTTATCACAGCCTTTCCTTCTAACCTGTGATTTTAGTGGAGTTGTGCACATTGTTGAACGCTGTCTCAAAGTTATCAAGTTCGATGAACATAATAGGTAGTATAGTGCATGAAGATTGGACGTTTGATTCGTGCACCCTGCTGCGTCACATTGAACAATGGATTGTCAATTTTTTAAACGTGTTGAGGAGACGGTTTTCGGAATCGGTAGTTCCATCCACTGTATAGTCTCAGGAGCAAAACAACCGGGGAGCCCTTGTGTGGTAGAAGCAAAATATGTACTACGTGGACCTGTGGTGAAGGGCGGGTACCATGTGCTGTGGTTCAAGTGGGTCTGGGAGATTTATCAAGTTTTCCCTGAAAGTATGCTTGTCCCGGCTGACGTTAAGGTACGACGCTTGTCAAGCACAGTTTTACTCAAAAAATCCACACCACTGCGATTCAGCCGTCCCTGGCAAACATGACAGGCAACGATGCATCTAATTCGGAATGTCCCAAACCAAAACTCAATTTGCATTCTTCGTCCGTGGGTGAAACCGATAAGTATTTGCTGCTTGGTCCGGTAGTTCTCTTGCGAAATGAGGTTGAGCTGTTTCATCAACACATCATAAGCTGCTGCGAACAGTTTTTCGGGACGACTCCTGAAAGGTGAAGTATTTCAAACTCCCGCATAACGCGCGGCCTAAATGACACAGCAAATGATGTAATATCTTGTCAACAGGGAAATGAAGTAGCTCCATTGAAAGAACGAAAATCGTAATCGATTGATTAACGGTCACTTTGAAGTTGCGTCTCTTTGGAAATACCTTTACCTGCCAATCGGATAATGGTTCTGAAGCTTCTGAGCAACGTACTAAACCGCTTGGTACGTAATGGAGAACTGAGGTTGAGATTTGCCGATTTGATACAATCTCATTTTTGTAAGGGGCACATTGAACAGCAAGCCGTGAGTGTTGGGCCTGATCGGCTTGCCAAGAGATGGTGTTTGCCAAATCACTCCGTATCTAGTTCCAAGAAGCTTGACAAAATTGGTGTGGTGTTTGAATGTGTTATAACGTACCGTGCCACTTCTCTGAGCGATCATTTATCATAGGAGCCGGACCATTCTGCTCGATTAATGGACTTAATGCCCAGGACTAGAATCTGTCTGACCGTGGTCAAAGAGGAAATCTTGTGTGATCGAGGTGGACCGGGGTGCACTGCGGAGACCTTGGTGGCCACGAAGTGATCTCACAAGTGAACCCACGGAGTATCGGATGTCAGTACATTCACTTGGGGCTACCATATCCCTCTTCTATGCAAATTTCGCCCTGAGGAAAACGGCGAGAAGATTCAGGCGTGTGGTTGAGGAGGACTTGTGCTAAACCATCCAAAAGGAACCTGACGCTGATGACTGTCTATTCAGCTTGCCAGATAAATCCTCGGAAATAAGCTTTGTCCCAAGTTTAGTGTTATTTTCGTTTGGAAGGGGACTTTGCTCGGCCAAATCATTGTCATGTAGCCGTGAAGTCGTCGAAAGTATCGATTGTTCCGAGCGTGCTGTGAGTGTGGGTGAAATAAGTAACGACAACTTACTACGTGAACATTCGTGGAGAATTGAGTGGATCACCGAAGCGGACCAATCGATTGTGGGCTACAAACTATCTGAAAAACCAGCCGCAAGGACAAGTGTTGTGAGCCAAGAACACGGATGGTACAACGGTTATTTATTCAGGTAAACCAACACGGGTTATGCGTTTCAACATGACAATTAACAAAAACACTCATCCGCGTAATATACTGGGCCCAGAACGTCACGGTTGCCTACAGACGCCAACGCTCAGTTTCTTTACGTACCAAGAACCATTTCATGCGATGCTGCACTCCGATGTTTCTTCTTGTATTTTTCCTGCGGCTACTTCAATGTCAAAATCTATGCTCTGGCCCACTACTGAATAGCAGTGGCGTGAGTAGTACATTACGATCGCTCCATCCCCGCCACACAACTATCCCGTATTCTACCTCTAGTTTGTGTGACCCTCCTGGATCCGCTGCACCATGGCTATTATGGCGAAATGTGTTATTGGATGAGCTGTGTCGCAAAAGTCTGGTGCGGGTCGACCCGCTCAGAACAGAAGTTAGCTTCGAGTGGCGTGACCGGCTGAAACATTTATAAGAACTTGGTTAAATGCAGATTTCCAGGTGCGCAGAGCCCAATGAAGTCGCAAAAAGTGGTTTTGAGTTGCATGTACCTTTCGGCGCATCTGAAGTGGGAAATGGTGCAGTTGCCTACATTTGTTTATGTGATAGCAATGGTGAGCGTTTTCTTGCATTGCTGTTTTGGGAATATCGAGCGGCGCCTCTCAAATCAGTATCTATTCCACGACTCGGGTTAACCGCAGCCTTACTTGCCGTTTGTGTGTTCCCAACGAAACGCCCGTGTTTTTATGTTAGTTTCAAGGACGTGAATTTTTGGACAGGTTCAATGATCGTGTAGAATTATATCGAAAATGTCGTAACGCGTCTCAGCACGTTCGTCGCATCAAACTGTCGTATATCCTTTACGCTTCTGACTCCAAAAATGGGGACAAGTGCGTTCATGTGAAATCCTCTCAGATAAAGCCTTATTCAGAGTGCGGAATGTATGGTGTGAACAAGAATGGATGCGCGGTCCAGGGTTCCTCCAGCAAACGCCAGATTTACGGGCAAGCGTAATTAGACTCACCGAACCTGTAGAAAGTATTGCGTTAAAAAAGGTGCATCACCAGCGAGTGTTGTGAGCAAGTCTAATGGATTACTGGCAATTTGTTATAAGTGGTTGGCACAAACTGCTGAGAGCCTCGCGTGGTTGAGTCGGTTCAACTCTAATTGAAGTTCAATGAATACCAACCACCGTGAGGGCAATATGAAGGTTGGCTGTTTACAACCTGTTGAGTTACGGTCAGCCGAAGTAGGTGTCTAGCGGCCAGTACTGCTAGAATCCTCTCCTCGCGAAACGCGAATTTTGTCTAACTCATGTGTTCATGGGAAGAGGGCGATATAAAATGGCAGCCGCCCTTATGAATTACGTCCGTTGTAATTAACGGCCTCCTCCAAATGGGTAGGAGGTTGTCTGCTTCGCCGAGGAATTCGACTAAAAGTTTTCCGTCATATTACGCAGAATGCACCACGTGACAAATGCTATTATCCATCAGCTCTACTTGAATGACAGGTGTGCTGGGAAGACGTATGTACCCGCATTAATTCGGCACCAGTTTTTGATTCTACATGGTACAGCGGTGGTTACAGACGTCATAGGCCGGTGTGTCTTCTACCAACTCCAGAATGTGGTTGCCGGCAGGCATCCATTCTAACACGTCGGTTTGGACTATGTCGGTCCGATCAAGGTGAAAAGACGTCAGAGAGTTAAGGAGATGTGGTTGAGTGTGTACGTGCTTGTAATATACAGCAGTCCACCTACATGTCGTACCGGCTACGGTTACCGACCTGCTTCTTGTGTTGCTGATGGGGTTCATCAGAAAAAGAGGAACACCAACAGATATTTGTTAGGATAACAGCTCAAATTTTGCGGGTGTTCGGGAAAGGCTTCAGTATTAGAAGGGGATGTTGGAACAGAATGATGGGAATGACAGACTAGTACGAGGGGTATCATGCAACATTTTGACACACCATGTGATAGTCAAAAAGGCGGTGTCCGAGATCCGTCGATAACGGACATTCAACGAACTCTGAACGCAGTTTGCGTAGGGCAGACGTCTGACGATGAGTCTCTTCTGACTTTATTGGTTGATGTACAGCGAATCCCCAATGAGCGCCCAATCGTACCATAGGTGTCTGGTGATGAAGGTTGTTCCTGTTTGTCGCCGAATGAACTGTTGCTTCCTAAAAACAGTGTCGTACTGGAGTTTGAAATACTTTTCATCAAACGATGGATTACATAATAGGAACAAACCGATTACCTATCATCGGTATTTTGGATGAATGGACGATGTAGCTCCCGTCGATTCGCGAAAGTTGAAAATGTGCCTCATTTGAGAACGCAACTGTCAGGTGGGTGATGTGCTGATAATGGCCGATGAAATTAAAAAATATGCACCCTTCGGCTTGATAGTGCAGTGTTTCTCCGGTTCAGACGGATTATTGTAAAATGTTTGTGTGAAGATCAAAACGGAAATTCTATGACATGATGTGGGTTAAATGTGACGTCTAAAGGGTATTCTGAATGAAGAGTTCAGCAGGGAAAGAGATGTCGCTCAATGTGCTTCACACGCGGTCTGTCCATCGCTACTGCGAGATGAACCATCGTACGTTAATTTTTGGAGCAGCTGGTAGACGTTTCTGCCGCATCGGAGGTGCAGGTTGACAGACAAAGAGAACGGCTTTCATTCGCGACACCTTTGACGTCGGTCGATCCACGAACTAATATGGAACAAGCTTTCCAGAAAGAGCATGTCGGTTAAGTGTCAGTGACCTGCGAAAGTAGTCTGGCAGTAGTAAACTTCGACTAGGATAAGAGTTACCTAAGCTCAGCATTGTTGTTGGGATCAGGAGCAACCTGACTGAAGGAGCTTTAATGGTGGACACAAATGTCGAGTAGACATGCGGTCGTGGTCCGTATAATATCAAATAATGTAACCTGCCGATTGTTACACTCACTACATTGGTATAACATGGTATGTAGAGTAAATTACGTTCACTGATATTGGAGCGAGAAGGCGTCCACTGAAGCATAGTCTTCATTGTCCAACACACCAGTTACCACGCCACGTATGCCCTCGCGTTTATGAGTCATCATTCCAGTCCACAACACGTCCAGGTTTCCGCTCACGCGTCGTGTGCACTTCTGCCCGGTTTACGTGTGTGATTGGCGCCTTCTACCGTGGGTTTTCTGCCTGCCACTCCTCGTCCGTTAGTCCGATCTTGTTGGGCGATGGCTCGTCCGATAGCTCGTGTTGTCCGCAACCTATCTAACGTGGGCTTTGACCGTATTCCGCAGCCGTGTCGAGATATTCCTTTGAGTGTTGGAATAACGGCGCACCCCCGATCAGATCGTCCATCTAATTTTGCCCGCCATAACCCGCCAATTGGTCTGATCCAGTCGAGCGATGACTCATCCGGTCGCCCACGTTGTCCCCGATCTGCTCGCTGTGGACTTTTGGACGGACTTCCCTTCCGCGTTGAGGTATTCCGCCAAGTGTTGGAATACTGTCGCCTAC